>LKEB01000091.1:33538-108900 GCA_003795295.1 Cytospora leucostoma
CGCGCGGTGCGTATGGAGAGCTCTCTCCCCTTGCCCACGTCGATGTTGAGGCCTGTCAAGTTGCAACCACGTTTCAGAAGGAACATGAAGACAGGCGGGGCCACTCGAAGTGGACAGTGTCCTGCCGCAGCTGCGGGCCTGATGCAGGACATGCTGCGGAAAATGGGAGACGAACTACCATCGTTGAAAGACACTGACAGTAATATGCACCACTGGACTGCCCTCCATGCCTGACCCCGGGGCTACCGGAGATTTCGATTGGCCCGGTAGGCCGAAGATCAACGACAATCTTCTTTGTCATCGCACCGAGAACTACTCACCTCCACCAATGCACAGATATGTTGATTGTGGTGGAGGTGAGAATTGATGTCCAGTCTGCCAGTGGGGGACCAGGAGCGTGGTTAAGCCAAGGGAGGCGGAGCGAGGCTGCGCACAGGTAGAACCCGCAAGGTGGCTCCCATTCAGTGGGGCCTTGGACCACCTGCAACGCCCAGCGATGCCTGACACGAGAGGACATTCGTGATCGAGGATATATTGGACTCTGCAGCGCATGAATGGAATGCGCAGCATTCCGCTGCTTGGATTTGCTATTGGAGTCAATTGGACCTTGCGGCATGTGGCGTATTTATTACCTTGGTAGTCTTTTCCCAACAGCAAAGTGGCTTGGACTGACCGTTGTTGTGGGAAGGTTCGATACCCTACATTAGTGGATGTTCTTGGGATGCTCGAAGAAGGCCGAAATGTTTAGAGGCGTAGATATGTCGAGGTGTATGAGAATTGGCCTCCACCATGTCAAGCGTGCCCTCTCTTCTTCCTGTTTCAAGACAACATCATGGGTACCCTATATGCATTGATCGGCTACTAGAACGCACTCGACGATCAGGCCGATTGATGATACAGGGTTTGAATGGATTGAGTATTGAGGATTCATGACGGATGATGCGTGGTGATAAGAGAGAGTGTTCGGGATTGTTGAGGGCAGGAAGTAGACAACGATGCGCCCTGTGACATTCGGTTCAACCCTGGGTCTAACTAGGTAGGGCTCGCGAGGCACCCTCAGCGTTGGGTAATCACAATTTTAAAGATTTGGATAAGCTTAGATTGCGGTCCACACAGTTCATAGTGAAGAATATCAACCGTAATCTCTGCACTGTGTACGGGGTGCCATGTTGTCGTATGCAGGGTCCACGGGTCCTCGATCTCACGGGGTTGCTCCGAGTACCTTTGTACCATTGTACTAGTTGAGGATAAGAGTGGGATAAAATCTTCGAATTCATCCAGATGTGGAATGACCGAAACTGACAGCTGTCTCTGCTAAAATTGGTGGCGGCAACCATGTTTACCATCAGAAAGCGTAGTCAATACGAGAATGGGTGAGTCTCTCTCCGTCTGTCTTCATTCCAACGGTTGCCGATTCCAGCCGAAGTGGAAGCTTCCTTCCTTCCGTATGCGACGCACGCGATTAGACTTCACGTTACAAGGTTACATAGCGTTACAACCAATATTACTCAGCAATTAGCTACCCTAGGTAGGTAGGTAGCTAGGTAGGTAGTATCGGTCGCATCTCGCCCTCGCATCTCGCAGTCGCCGGTAGCGTGCCGAGTAACGATACGATTGCGCCTTCCCCGAATCTGGGCTCAGCAGTCATCGGAACCTCACCGCTGCACCCACCTGTGGCGGCACCTGGGGCTCTCACATCGTATTCCAGGACCCATTCACGGGGGGTGGATGGGGAGCCAATGGGGCACTGAGCCCCAGTCTTGTCACCCTGCCTCGGTACAGATGACTCTACGGAAGTACGGATCCAAACACACACAAAACTGACATGCGGTGCTCAAGCAGTCTGGTATTTACTGTAGGTAGGAGGGTAGGAGGGGCAGACATACCTACCTACCTAGGTCAGGGGGGTTGGCCAGGATATGCGCATGCGGCCGGATCGACAGGGAGAGGGAAGAACTCAAGGATCGTGCCTGCATCGAGGATAATCGAGGTGAAGGCCCTTGTTCTGGGGGAATATCATATCAATTGCAAGGATGCTGTACGCTGTACTGTATGTAACAAATGGGTACATACCTAGCCCCTACCGTTCCCATGGGCCGCCCCGCCCCAAGCGCCCCAGCCCACCCACCGTTACTACTACCTACGGCAACTACTGAGGTACCAGACTAGATGGGGTACTTAGGTACCTGCCTCAATACTGCAAAAGCATGTCTCACTACGAGGTCAAGACGAAACCATCTGTGGCAAGCGGATCCCACGCTCGTGGTTGGCCAGGCGCAATGACCATGCAATGGATCAGCAGTTGCAACCATTCCCACTTGGGATTTGCTGTCCTCCTAAACGGGAATTCTCGAGGTTGGTGATGAAGGGCCCCTTCCCTTGATAAACAGGCCGTCCCTTCCTCCCTAAACATCACCATCATCAGTCCTCCTCTCCTCAACTCACCAGCCCACCTCATCTACTTAATCAACCCTCCTCCCTCTCCTGTCTATAATCTCAACGGTCATTTTCGAGGCTCTTTACGCCCAACCACACTGCGTCTGATTAATCTGTACCACACCTTCAATCACTTGTCACTGCTTGTCACTACATACAAGCCAAACAGCCTCGCGGTCGCTTCCAGCCCCGTCTTCACGAGACCTATCACTCCCTTTCACCCAATATCGACGCAAGGCCGCCAACATGATCTCAAGACTGGCCTCTGCTACGGCTGTGATGCTCACAGCATCCTCCCTTGCGGCTGCTCAGACCTACAGTGCCTGCAACCCTCTGAAGGAAACCGGTAAGCATGACCTCCCTCCCACTGCCTCTACTTTCTGAAACTCGCCTTACTGACAAAGATTATTAGGTTGCCCTGCCGATCCCGCTGTGGGTACTACACAAACGATTGACTTCACCAAGGGCGAGAGTGACTTCTTCACTCCTGCAATCGGAACACATGTCACCTACGATCCCACGCTCGGTGCCGTTTTCACCATCAACTCGGTGTCCGATGCTCCCACTTTCACTTCCAAGGATTACATCTTGTTCGGCAAGGTTGACGTGACCGTACGAGCATCCCTTGGTACCGGGATTGTTACCTCCTTCGTTCTGCAGTCGGACGACCTCGATGAGATCGACTGGGAGTGGCTTGGAGGCGACGATACCCAGGTGCAAACCAACTACTTTAGCAAGGGCGACACAACCACGTACGACCGTGGTGGCTTCTCCGGCGTGTACGAGCCTCAAACCGAGTTCCATACCTACACCATCGACTGGAATGCCGACCGGGTGAACTGGATCGTCGACGGTGCCATTGTCAGGACGCTCACCTACGCCGACGCCAAGAACGGTGCATCTTATCCTCAAACCCCCATGCAGATCAAGCTCGGCACCTGGTGTGCAGGTGGACCAGATACCGCGGCTGGAACCGTGGAGTGGGCTGGAGGCTACACCGACTTCAGCAAGGCTCCTTTCAACGGTTACTATCAGAGTGTCACTATCCAGGACTACATGAATGGTGCCTCAGCCGCTAAGCAATACGTATATGGCGACAAGACCGGTACCTACGAAAGCATCAAGGTCGAGACTGAGACCACTGACGAGAGCAGCGGCAGCGACCCTAGCAGCTCTCAGAGCGCTTCTTCGGCCGCCACGTCTCCGACTGCCACCTCTGTGGCCGCCACGTCTCCGGCTGCTACCTCTTCGGATGCCACTACCTCTATCGGTAGCCAAGCCGTCGGTAGCACCGCTTCGACCCTGAGCACTGTCACCAGCTCTGCTAGTTTCAAGTCGAGCGTCACGTCGGGTATCACCCTTGCCACGGGCGCGCCGGTGAACAACGCTGGTAGTGTTACGAACGGTGCCGGCTCTGATTCTTCCTCAGACGCAGTCTCATCTGGCTCCGCGACCTCGTCGAGCAGCAGCAGCCGCGCCACCTCGGCAGTCGTCAGCTCTGGCAACAAGTCTGCTGTCAACTTCGCCTTCTTGGGCGCTGTTTTGTTCGCGTTCCTCTCCCTATAAACAGGAAGACTGGTTCTAGAAGTCGAGCATGAGCCTATTAATATTTATTTCTTGTCTCTTACAGAGAAGCCGGCCATTACCTCGACGGTCTGGCTGCTTCTCGCCTTTGTTGCTACGGACTTTCCACGGCGGCATCATGCTCGGGCAGAGACCACGCACGAGGGACGTGTATTCTTGTGATGTGATAATTGTATCGGAGTGTTTATGGATGAACGGACGATGGCAACCGAGCATACGGGGCCAGCTGCATGATACCACACACCTCTTGATGGTAGTATTGTTTTAGAATTACGATGTTTTTGGAGCAGAGCGACCGGGATGAGCCTCGCTGTCAGGCCTGAATAGCCTTGTGTTATAGACTTAGGATTGACAGATCATTGACTAAACATTCTTAAACAAATTTTGGAAGCAAAACAGACTTCATGTCATCTTCCTTCCACTGTCGTCTTGATCGTGTATGTTCTGTGTTGCAAATACCCAGGTGAATACATAGGTAGTTGAAGTTTGTGGCTGTTTCAGGAGCAAACTGGAGGAGCAAACTGGCATGTTGCAAGGTTGTCGTTTCATAGTTGCGTTACTACGATTGCCCAGGCGCTTATTTTACATCAATAGCAACAAGACCAACGGTTCCAGATGTCTGGCCAGAAGACCTGTTTCATCCTCCTTGGATACTATGTAAACAACCGATTGAGGTCTCAAACTTTAGTGAATTTGAGGCACATGGTCGGGTGGGTCTGGCCAACGTCAGCAGGATATCCAGATTATGGAACATTCCTGTCATCATTATATCTATTCCACCTCAATTCATTGAAATGAATAGCTGGAATCACTCAGCGCCTGATCAAACTTGGGTGTCCCAGCCGTCAGCAGCACCCAGGCACATACCATCAACAAAATCCCGCGGCGAAATTTTTGAAAGACCGGAATTCGCTCAGGGGCAGATCAGATGTGGTATGAGCATACCGGATAGGGAATATCTCCTCAATGGCGATGATCCTTCCGCAGTGGTCACATGCGATATCCACGCGAGCAGGGATCAATACGACTGCCTACCATACCTAGGTATATACAGAAGTACTTGGCCCCGTACGATCCACAGTAGGAACGCCTGCCGACTTTTTCCAAAAGATGGAGATTGGGATCAAAAGACTGTCCAGACCCTGAAAAGTGTATCGCAAGGCAGATCGCCCATCACACTCCGTATCGTAGGTGTCCTCCACACAAGTGGACCGTACTAGTATCTTGATCCCTGATCACTGCGCTCCTGCGTCCTCGTATCGGGTGGTTCTCCATAATGGTCAAGTACCTAGGTACTTCGTAGGAAGGAGATAAGACACACCGCTCAAGAACTTCCTACGAAACCGGTGGACTGGTGTAATGTGTGATATTCTTCCTAACGGGGGTCCCTGATCACGATGTTGTGAGAGGTATACACGGACTGAGTACATCCCGGAAGACAAACCCACATAAACCTCATCTGAATTGAGGTTCTGCAGAGATTATGGCATACATAATAGTACAAAGGATTAACCAGACCCGGATGCGTGAATTGAAGAGCATATGCCCTGCGCAAACGAGTATGAACATCCGATCCTTTTGTGGAACACCCACTGCTTTGGAACGCCAACATGAACAGTAATTATGGACTGGGATAGTTGCCCGTGCAGATATCAGGATTTTGTACTCTTTGCGATGTCCAGCTTTCGTATATGCACCTTACATAGCTTCCTCGGCCCTGGAGATACCCAGTTTCACTGACATCATATATAACTCAAGGGAGCTTCACGTAGCAGGCTTCATATTCATGCGGCTGCTGATGTGAAAGGCGAGCCCAATTCTTGTATGTTGATAGGTAGAAGCCGAGTTGTCTGCCCACCTTATCATGGATATTGAAACTTTCGAATAATATCCAAGTTACCAATGCAGTAGAGGGTCCAATGGCCCAGGGGGTAAGGAGGCAGAAGTTTAGAGACTAAGGCCGCAGTTTTTACTTCTCAAGTATCGCAGGGAGACCTCCTTACAAATCTCGGATGGTACGGAACCACTCAGGTACTGAGTTGAGCACTTGAGTGCCATAGTTTATCTTGGAGGTAAATCAGTGCATAGTAACATCTGCAGCGGCGCCCACAGGATCCTAACACTTCATACTGTGGTCTGCAAAGTTTTGTTATCCATTCATTGCATTACTTATCATGTTCGCGTGCTCTACGATGATGTGGGAGTAATAGTCCCTCCCAGTGACCTTATTATCCTTGATATGCGCCGAACTTGACCTAAGTTATCAATAATTCGTCCACCTCGTGGCGCTCATGGTCGTATGTGGTCCGCAAACAACCCATCGCATCCTGTTGATACCTGGACCCAAACCGGCCAGAGTACCTTATCAAATCAAAGCAAATTGGAACGCAATCCTTACCTCTGGCGCTGTTACATTACCGTGCAGTGTGTGCAATTACACCCCTCTTCATGGACATATTCTCCACGTGAAGACGATCTTTGCTGTCCATGCGATGTTACCGACCGGTGCTCTCGTGAGTGCCGGTGCCGGTGGGACCTATGGTGTCCATGAGAGCCGTGACCACTAGAGCCGTGGACATGGGGACCGTGATCACGAGAGCCACTACTTGCTGCTGCCTCCTGCGGAGGGATGACCTGCGCCGTATTGTCCACGTAGTCGTCCTCAAGTACGCCTGTGGAGGGCATGTACGCCGCCTCGGCCGCGGTCATCATATATTGGGTTTCAGGCTGCTCTGTATAGCCCATGGTCGCCAAGGAGTCGTCCACTCCGAATTGTTGCGTAGGCTGGCCGACAACAAACGCTCCCCCTGCGTACCTGGAAGGCCCAGCCCGCCCACCCGAGCTCCCGGAGCGAGACACCTTGGAAACGGACGCGGAGCTGCTGTGGAGGTAGGTAGATGGCGGCGTGGCTACTTGGCTAGGGCCCACGGTAGGGTATGTTGCTTGTTGGTGGCTCCATTTGTAGGTGCGCTTGCGTGCAAATGAGGTTTTTCCGGTCGCCTCGTCTTCTACCTTATCCATGAAAGCCTCACGCCTGTCTTCTCTCTCCTCCTCTTTTGCTGCCTTCGAAGATGTAGGCACAACATGTTGGATGCGATAGCTTTTGGGCAATGCTAAGGTCAGGCTTGTGAAATATGGATGTGACTGGTCTTCCAGATGTCCACTTACTTTCCCTCTGAATTGTAGGCTGCGAAATCGTTAGACATGGGGGCCCCGTGTCCGGTAGGCTCTGACTGCATGCCGCTGCTAGAATGCGATACACATGGGTCAGTACATATATAGCTCCTTGTTGGCCTACGAGCTGGAGGACATGTCGGTATACTCTTACTTGAGCGGTGACGGGTATTCGGGAACGGAGCTACCGTAATTATGGTCTCTTCTGTTCTCTTTTCCATAATCTACGGTAGTCTCGCTACCAAGCTGCCTGCTGCTGCTGCTTGAGGACATCTTTCCAAGTGTTGTTTGACTTGTTTCTGTTTCTTTTCGCGCTGGCGTAAGGTATGATCTGTCGAAGTGCGGTTTTCAATTGGAAATTAGAAGTTCCTTCAGGATATTCCCGCGAATTTAGTCGAACAAGGGGGCTTGTGTGTATGTTTGTTTTGTGTATCTGCATTTGTCTGAGGAGAAGGGAGAAGAATGGGAGCAAGAACAGGAACATTTAGGACGGTGGGATTTTATACTTGATAATCGATACACTGACTATGATATAGGTGTAGGTGTGAATATGATATCGACTTTATTCCTCACTAGATTTCAATGTTCCTCGTGAGAGCAGGTTGCTATGAATCAGCTTCGAGACTCAACCATAGATTGCTTGTCATGAGTCCCGGGATCTCACTTGAACGCCAACCATGGATTTCAGCATTTTCCTGGGGTCTCTGGGCCCAGGCTCTTCAACTGCTCAGTGACAAGCTGCCCCTGTTGTCGTCGATAGAGCTATGGTCTAATCCAGTTATGAGTAGGCTCTTAAGAACATGTTCCACCTCGGACTCAGTAGATGACACGGTTGAAATGTTGATTCCGAACAGAGAATGGTTCAACGGTCCTTCGAGTAATATTAACCCTGAGAAGGATGCAGTACCGCCTCAAATCTGTCCGGAGTTCCCCTACTCTCGGGCATCTGCGTCAAAGGACCTCCGTAGTACTTTACTAGAAGATTCCGCAAATATTACGAATATAGCTTCAAAGTAGCAGGAAAGTTAGGTGACGTACATAAGCGGCAAAGTAAGATCACCCGTGGACTCTCTTCGATAATCAAAGGGATTATATTTCGCTGGTCAACCGTATGGCCCTGCGAAAATTCTTCATAGCCGATATTTGCACATGTATGTGCTATGATAATAAGCTTTCCAATCATGATAATCGCCAACTGGGTGTTATACAGCCATGCCCCTTGATTGCGGTCGCACAATATACTCAGCAACATTTTCGATCATCGCACTCCAGGTTTATTTGTAGCCAACAATGAGATATCCATTGTGGGTCAATAGTTTGGATTATACTGCGTTGGAAGTACCCGAACTTGACTACTCTGTTCTTTTCCTGGATACAAACAAAGGTGCTGTCAAGCCACAATTGTTAGGTCATGAAACAGTATGTCATAGCCTGGTCAACTGGTGATGGCGCTCGGGGAGTAGCAGCAGCAGGTAACTTCAAGAAGTTATGTGTATAGTCACTCATATTTTGAGCCCATAGGTATTAATAGCTTGGAACTCGCAGTTCACGATATATGCAATTAGTTGTTTGCGCGTCAATCGACTTGTAAGTACGAAGCAGGAAGAAGCATAATATGATAGCCTTGTATGAGCATTATCTGCTGATACTTATCATCCGCCTATGCACTCACATACTAAGTACTGATATATCTACCTAGGTAGGCACGTACTTACATACCTAGGTAGTACTCGAGTGATAATGTTGGAACCTTCCAAGGTTCCAACTGTGAGCTGGGAGTGTGCGAGTATACTGATTACTAAGTACCTACTGGTCGGCATCAGCAGTGATGAGCCAATCAGAATGTGGAAGCGCTACTATAACTACTAGTACCTAGGTACCTAGGTACCTGCTTCCACGGTTGGGCCCACCTTTTTGTCGCTGCACAAGGCTGGCGCTATGTTCTGCCCAGATGGCCCGTGCTTTTGCTGCCGGAAGGGGCATCATTCAAACAGTCAAGGAAAACACCAAACAACAATCCACCGAACAACAACTCACTACCTAGGTAGCCAGTCCACCTTGATCTGTGATTGACCACCCGACGCGGAACAACCCCTTCTACGCCCCGTTCGATCATTTGCGAAATCTAGACCTCGATGGTCAGGTCAGAGAATTGACCAAGCAGCAAAGATGGCAGCTGCAGCTGTAGCTGTGGACTTTGCCTACCTGTCCACGCATCTCGGTGTGCCAGAAAACACCCTGTCAACTGTCGCGGCCGCTCCTACCGTTGACCTCGTCCAGTCCGTCCTCCAGGCTGTTGCCGCGAAGGCCCACGAGTTCGACACCCTTTACTCGGAGAAACTCCAGGTCGACATCGAGCTCGAAAATGCCGTTCGAAGTTCTGAGGCGCGCTGCCAAACCTCCAAGGCCACCGCCGACAAGGCTCTGAAGGACGTCGAGGAGATTCGCAAGAAGCTCCAAAATGAAGGTATGACAATCTGACCGCCCATTCGCGCTGCCCAACACGCTTGCGACTGCACCTAGAGGTCATACTGATGCGTTGCTGGCTTTGTCAGAACAAACTCGCCAGACCCTGGAGTCCGAGCTCCAGCAACTGAAATCGTCGAGCGGCAATAGCGTCTCCGAAATCGAAAAGCTGCGCGCGCGCATCACATCACTCGAGGAGGCGAATCGCGAAACACTCTCTGTCGTTGAATCTAAGACCACAGCCAACTCGGAGCTACTCAAAGAATTGCAGAAGCTGCAGCAGAAGAACACTGAACTCAGCAAGCAGGTCGCAGAACTCAATCAATCTATACAAGCTGAGAAGGCCGCCGCCAATAGCGCCAAATGGCGCGAGCAAAACTTGCAACAGGAACTCGACCTCACGAGGAAGAACAATTCATGGTTCGAGGATGAGCTGAAGACGAAACGAGAGGAAGCGAACAAGTATCGAAAAGAAAAGACTGCCCGCATTGCTGAGCTGGAGCGACTCAACGCAGAGCAGAAGTCCACGATCGATTCCCTAACTCGCGGCGAGCAACAACTCCGAACTCGACTAGAAGTCGCCCAGAGAAAGGCAGATGACTCCCTCACTAAGATTCAGCAATTGCAGGAGGCCGCTGCACGTACCGAGGAGAGCTTCCGCCAGGAGCTCGAGGCGTCCAAGCGCTTAGCTGAGCTGCAAGTTCAGCAGGCTGAGACCAGTAGGCAGAGGCTCAGAGAGGTTGAGAGTAGGCTCGACAAGGTACAGGATGACTTTGCAATCCAGAGGATGCGCATCGAGAAACAGCTGGAAGATGAGAAGACGGAGCACCAGAAGACCTATGAGCGTGTGCAGCAGCTGGAGCAAGAGAACAGTCACTTGCAGGCTGTTGGTCCTTCTCAGCCGCAATTCGGATCAAGACCCCAAACGCCTGTGCCCAACGGATCCCACCTGAGAGCCGCCTCACCTTTTGGAACACCTGGCTCGCTGAGGGGCAAGAGCATGACCGCCACTCAAGCGATCGATGAGCTGTGGAAGGTCAAGGCCGAGTTGATTAATGTGAAGAAGCGCAACCAGCAGTTGTCATCGGAGTTGGACGAGACTATGGCTGTCCTCGAGGCGAAAGCGCCCGAGTTCAATGGACTGGAGGCCGAAATCGAGAAACTGCGCAGCGAGAACATTCAAATGACCCAGTTGGCGGACGAAAGCTTCCAGGAGCGTGATCTGGCAAAGAAGGCCGCGCGAAAGGCAGAGGCTGCCTTGAACACAGCCCAATCGGAGGCCAATATCCTACGTGCTCAGCTTCGCGATCTGGGTATACAAATCCAGCTCCTCGTGTTCAACCTCCAGGCGCAGGAGAAGGGTGTGGATCAACTCACGGAGGAAGAGGCGGTGAAATTCCAGCAACTGCAGCAGGGTGAGGTTGCTGAGGGCTCTCTGGATGACATGTCGGACACTCATCGATTCATTACGGAAAAGTTCGTCGCGTTCAAGGACATCCACGAACTACAGTCCAAGAACCAGGAGTTACTCAGGATAACCAGGGAACTTGCGGATAAGATGGAGAGTGAGGAGGCATTGGCTGCCAAGCAACAAGCCTTTGACAACGAGAAGGAACTCGTCTCCCTGCGCGAGACTTGCTCACGTTTGCAGGATGAGATCAAGTCCATGACTATTCGCATGAGGTCGCACATGCAAGAGCGGGACATGTTCCGGCGTATGGCAGAAGCACAACGGGTCAGGGCTGGGGAAGCCAGCGATGCCGAGGGCAGCCAGCGCGACGTGTTCGCTAGCATTGAGCAGACGTCTAACGTGGACGAGGCGGAACTCAACACTGCGCTTCGTGAGTTGCAAAGCAGTTTTGATTCCTACCGTCACGAATCTAGCATCGATCGCAAGGCTATGCGTGAACAGGTCGATAGGTTGTCGGCGGAAAAGAATGCGCTGCAGGGCGAGGTTGCTCGGATACGCAGTCAGCACGATCTGGCGTCTGAACGCTACGCCATGCTGCAATCTAACTACGAAGCACTGCAAAATGAGAAGTCAGAGCTACAAAAGAGGAGTCAGAGTTTGTCAGAGTCCGCCGCAAAGCAAGATCTGCGAAGTCAGCAACTGGCATCAGATCTTGTCGAGACAAGGGCGTTGCTGGATAGCGTGCAGAGCAAGTGCGCCAACCTGGAAGCCGAAAAGGGACTATGGACCAGCATCCGTGATCGTATAAACAAGGACAATGAGGATCTTGCAAAGGAGAAAGCCAACCTAAGCGCTCTACTTACCCAGCAACAGACTTTGTTGAATGAGCAGCACACTTCAGAAGCCGAGGCGAAACGGGCCTTGAACGATCAGGTCGAGTCACTGAGGACGGAGTTGAGCACAACCAAGCGCAAACTCACTGATGAAATTGAGGAAAGCAGGAGGTTCCAGCAACGCAAGGAATTCGAGACTCAACAGCACCAGCAGCGGGTGGATGAACTCATGGGTAGTCTGAACACGGTCAAGGAGGAGCTTGTTGCGGCTAAGACTAGCAGAGATCACCTACAAGCCCGTGTTGATGAGCTCTCAATCGAGCTTCGGAACGCACAGGAGAAGGCAGAGCGCTTGCAGCCTCGACCGACACCCAGGCCCGGCACCGCCGCCGAGCCCCGGACAGCTGATGCGGAAACAGAGGCCCAGATCGAAGAGCTTGTCAACGAAATCTCGGATCTCAAGCGGGATCTGGACCTATCGACCAGCCACCTGGAATCAGCCAAGACACAAGTCGAGCAGTACAAAGAGCTCGCCCAGGCTGCAGAGGAAGAGCTCACCCAGGTCAACGCGACCCAGGAGCAGTACCGAGAACAAATCGAGGCCGAACTTACAGCCAAGGATGCTAGAATCAAGGAACTTCAGCAGCGCGTTGAGGACGTTTCAACCGAGTTGAGCAGCTCCAACAACGAGTTGTCTTCTATTCGAGACTCTCAGGCAGAAGTCACTCGCAAGTTTGAGGAAGAGAAGCACATCTTGGAGGATGAGATCATTAGAATCAAGGAAGAGTCTGAACGGCTTAGGGAACGGGCGAAGTACCACCAGCAAGACCTCCGGGCACAGGCTGACATTGCGAAGAGGTCTCAGCAAGACTATGAGACGGAACTGGTCAAACATGCCGACGCTGCCAAGGCATTGCAAGCTCTCCGTGCTCAGCACAACCAGTTGAAGACCAACTCGGCTTCGTTGAAGGCTGAAGCCGAGTCTGCCAAACATGCGCTTGAGGACAATAAGAGATCATTCTCCGAACGAGAGCAGCAACTCCGCCAAGAGATCGCAGACCTGAAGGAGAGGCGGAGCGATACCGATCAACAGAACAAGCTACTACAGGAGCAACTCGACAGTTTCGCTTCGCAGCTTGCAGCCATCAAAGAAAACCGCGCCGCTTTCATCGAGGCTACCGACGACTCCACCACCTCTGCTCCTGGGTCAGACAGTGAGCGGCTGACTGAGCTCAACAGATATCTGCACCGGGAGAAGGAGATCCTTGAGGTACAATACAATATCAAGGTCCGCGAGGCCGAGAGGCTCCAACAACAGCTTGATGCCAAACAGTCACAGCTTGAGGAAACTCAGCTCAGGCTGGAGCAAGAGCGTGTAGCAAGGACCGATAGCAGCACAACAAAGACGCACGATGAGTTGATGAACAAGCTGAACGAGCTCAATATGATCCGGGAGAGCAACAGCACCCTTCGAAGCGAGAACAAGCGGCTGGAGCGACAATTGGAGGGCAGGAATGTCAAGATCCAGGAGCTGGAGGCCACCATTGAGCCCCTGAAAGCTCGCGTATCGGAGCTGGAAAGCAACAAGGAATTCTTGGAGCAGGAGATCAAGCAACTTGGTGAGGACCGCGACCATTGGCAGAAGCGAGTCGAAAGCATTGTTACCAAGCACGGTCGGGTTGACCCAGCTGAAATGGAGCAGCTCAAGGAGAAGGTGTCTGGCCTCGAGGCCGAACGCGATGCACTCAAGCAGGCAGAGGAACCCTTGAGGGCCAAGATCACCGAATTGGAGACTGAGAAGAGCAACTGGGGTGCGGCCCGGGTCAGGATCATTGAACAAGCCAAGGAACGTGACAGGAAGAAGAGTGCACTGATCAATGACTTGACGGC
This sequence comes from Cytospora leucostoma, assembly GCA_003795295.1. Lineage (NCBI taxonomy): Eukaryota > Fungi > Ascomycota > Sordariomycetes > Diaporthales > Cytosporaceae > Cytospora > Cytospora leucostoma. The sequence continues at coordinate 47,333 of LKEB01000091.1, forward strand.
GGAGAAGGAGCAGCTGCAAACACAACTCAACGAGGCGAGCCAGCGGTTGGCCGCCGTTCAATCTGAACTCGACTCCGCCCTTATAGAAAAGTCCTCCCTGGAACAGAGGCTGGGTGAGACGCAACAGCAACTTGACTCGGCCAACAGCGCCCAACAGGAAGCACCAGCAGAGGCGCTTCCCTCAGATGCCGTGTCTCCTGGCCAACTGCTCCAGTTGCAGCAGCAGCTAGAGGGTGCACAGCAAGGCCTAGAAGCTGCCAACGAAGCCAAGGCAAACGCTGAGCAGGAGCTCGCAAGCCTGCGCGCAGAGCTTGCCGCAGCTGTTCAAGATCGCGATGCAGCTCGTGCCGAGCCTCAGACCCAGGCAGCGGTTAACGAGGTTCCTCAGGCCGACGCTGAGACTACGCAAAACGGCGTCGTCGCCGAGTCGCAACAACCAGTAGAGGAGATTCCTGACACTGACCGTGCCGAGCTCGAGCAGAAACTTGCTCAGGCTGAGAAAAGGGTATCCGAGTTGGAGGCCGAGGTTGCCGAGCTGAACACGAAGGTATCCGATTACGAGTCCAATATGAAGGAGATCGTCGAGAAGCGGTCTCAGAAGATGAAGGAGATATTGAACAAGAAGTTGGCTGAAGACAAGACGAAGAACCAGGCAGATCTTGCGAAGGAGAAGGAGAAGCTGCAAGGCGAGTACGACCTGAGATTGCAGCAAGAGCGCGCCATATGGGAAGCCGAGAACAAGAGCACGGCGGCTCCTGCTGCGGCCACCAATGCAGTTGCCTCCACACCAGTGAAGCAACCCGACCAGCAAACCCCACAGACGCCAAGCTCTGCGCTGCCATCGCTGCTTGTCGCCGACTTCCTTCAGCTCAATGATGCCGACACTCGCAAGGTGGTCACTGAGAATGCCACTCTCAAGAACATCATCTCGAATAATCTCAGGAAAAAGGTTGAGACCGAGACGAAGAAGGCCAAGGAGGAGACGGAGCAGGCCCTGAAGTCAGACTACGAGGGCAAGATCACGAGCGCCAGGGAGCAGGCCACAATGATGGAGTCGAAGAAGTCTGCACTGCGGATTAACATGACCGAGAACAAGTTCAGAACAGCGTCGGCCAAGCTGAAGGTGGTCGAAACGGCGGCCAAGGAAACACCAGAGCGTCCCGTCGGTGAGGTGTGGGATGAGGCTAAGAGCGCGAAGCCTCCACCACCAGCAGCCGCCGCACAAGCTGTCTCCTCACCAGCCCCACCAGCTGCCGCAGCCTCGGCGTCAGCGGAGAAGCTGCCGCCGGCTACTGCACCAGGTATGTTGAGATTGCCGCAGCATACAATGTGTAAGACGAGCATTGCTAATCATCATGAAGGCACCACTACCGTACCTACTTCTGAAGCCAAACCCTCACCCACGAATGGCGCCCCTTCTCAACCGACAAAACCTGCCCCGGCAGCCGCGACGGCTTCTTCGGGCCCACAGTCGCAGAACCCCTTTGCAGCTGGTACCCAGGTGAAGCCAGTACCCGCAAGTAGCAACCCCTTTGCGTCGATCCAACAGCCCGCCCAGGCATCGCCGCCGCTGCCAGCGCAGCAGCAGCAGCAGCAGCAACAGCCGCCTACCCAGGCCGGCCAACAACCTGCGGCTCAAGGGCAACAGAACCAAGCTCCTCAGCAACAGCAGCAACTACGGACAGGCATCCCCGTGGCGAGCCGCGGTGGCGCCCCACGTGGCGGCCGGGGCGGTCCGTACCAACACCCACGAGGTGGGCGCGGTGGGTTCCAGCAGAACCGCAACAACGCCGGCGGCGGCGGGGGTCTCAACCCCGGTGCGGAGCAGTTCCAGCCGGGTAACAAGCGCCCTCGCGATGTCGAGGCGGGCGGACAGCAGCCCAAGAGGCAGAGAGGTGGTGGCGGTCCACAACGTGGTGGTAGTGCTTAAGGAATCTCTCAGATCTCACCGGTGTGGTTGAGTGGATAAGTGGCGGAGGGGCGATGGGGTTCTAGCAGGGGATGCTCGGGCGCGGCCGGGGATACAAACTGGGGGAGGAAGGCCGCGGACAAGATAGGATGGCTTGTGACAGGATTTGCATTTACGTGGCTCGATGGTTCGTCCGTACGTATATACGTACCTACGTACAGTAGTGGAGCTTTAAAATAAGGAACATATTGGCTTCTTTTCATCTCTATTGTTTGTCTGCTATGTTTGTTATTTGCATTTACTGTACATTACTCTCTAATGACAGCGATGTTGTCCCATCAGTTTGGCTTGTAGCCCAGTCGCATTGACACACCGGGAAGTTTGGTCGTCAGCACGACACGAGGGACGTGGAAACAACTGAATGGGGTTGCTTCATATTTATTAGCAAGCACCATTTACTCGATCTGATGATGTGCATGGAGCGTGTATGCGTCTTTGTGATACAAGCCAGGAGTCAACAGTGTGAGTGGGTAAGCAACGCCAACTTTGACTTCCTCTAGGGGCTTTTACTCTGAAAAGGCTACGTGGAAACCACTCGTTGGAGGGGGGAGGTGGCGGGGGGTGGTTCAAACAGGGGAGGGCATAGATGATAGATTACGCGGACTGGTATTGTCTCAAGAGGTTTGTAGATGCAGGATCATTGTATCGTAGCCAAGATGGTATAGATCAAGGTATTATGCATGTTATACACATGTCAATGTCGCAGAATTTGCTGTGAACTTTGGGGGCACAATGCACTTCTTACTTGTCACCGAGGACTGCATATGGAAATGTGATCATAGTTATGACATCTTGATTCGTATCCTCAATAATAACGAGGTTGACGGCCAGCGATATGCAGCCAGTCGAAATTGGTTCAGTAAAATCGGAACGTGCGAAACCCCAAAACAAAAAAGTTGCGTTGCAGACAACAATACCGAAACCAATAGTATATCCCCGGCAACCAGCGTGCCAGTCAGCATTCCCAATAAATCGCTGACATCACGCCGGCGCCCTCTATAATACCTGGGGGTGCCATACTCAGAATGAGGGCTACCCTCCAGTTCATGCGTGCAATAAGCAGATAACATCAAATCAATCGATTATTGTTGTGCACCACTTGCTAGGGCGAGCTGCTTCCAGTGGTCACGCTCGGCCTCCAGCTTCCTGATGCGCTCCTCCAGGTCCTCAAAGCGCTGGGCCTTGCGTTCTCGAGACTTGCGCGCGGCCAATGTGTTCCGTGCTCGCTTCATAGCGATGGTGTCGTTGGGGTCCTCAACTATGATGGGAGGGAGAGGCTTGTCGCGACGGCGCGAGTTGACACCGGCTACAGAAGAGTGCCGCCCAGGAGAGCTGGCGTTGCTGGACTTCCGTCGCTGAGCAGGCTTTTCGACAACATCGAAGTCCTCTGATGGTGTAACCGGAGACTGGTCAACAGCTGAGACAGCAGTCTGGTTCTGTTGCGCATCGGGGAACAGAGAGAACCAGGTGTCGCTGCCATCTAGTTTGCTGCCATCGAAGCTAGGCGAAACATCCAAGCTGTCGTTGAACTCCGGAGACTCATTGTAGATGGAGGGCGAAGTCAAGTTCGTGAAAGCAGTCGAGTTCGGCGCTGACATGAAGGGCTCGCTCATGAGCAGGTCGTGGGGTGAGACGGTACCCATGTTGGAGCTGTGGACGGAGCTGCTCAGGTCGAAGGCCGGGTTGGCAGGCGACGAGAAGGCCGAGGGGGGCGCGCCGCCCTCGAAGGCGGTAAAGTCCTCGAAATCAAAGCCTGAATGAAATTGTGAGCCTCCCGCGAAGTGGAGCGAGATAGGGAGATAATTACCTTGTGTATCCATCTTGAGGGAGGTTGCCTGATTGATACCGGTACTTTGATTGAAGAGTGGGACAGGAGGTCGCTGTCGGTTTTGGTTCAAAGCAACAGTGGACGAGGGTGCAGAAGAGGCGTAGAAGTGGTGATTCTGCGCGGATAACCGATTGGGAAATGCCGGAGACGATGCTGTATGCCCTGATGCCTGGATGACCTGTGCGACTCGCTGATTGTGCAGAAGCTGCTGCTGTTGCTGAGCAGATGTCTGATGCTGGTGTGGTCTATGCGATGCGCTTCCTGCGGCGGAAGATTGAGGGGCAGTGCGATTAGGTACAAGATGGTTCGTCGGTGTATCGAACAGAACAAAGTCCTGCTGGGGCGGCAGATTCTGATGTAGTTGTTGTTGTTGCTGATGTTGCGCGGGTGATGCCGGCAGGCTGGATGAACTGGAGGGAGGCCATGATGACTTGGCTGAATCCGTGGTGAAGACTGGGAAGTCTAGGCCGGGGAGGGTGGCAGTTGGGAGAAGTGAACTTGAGCAGAAGCTAAGCGAAGCAGGGCTGAAGTTCAGATCGACCTTTTCAGGAAGAACTGAGGGAGTGGAGATTGAAATGCTGGGGATCTTTGAAGACTGTATTTTGACTGTGTTGCATGTAGCAGGCCGCGAGGGGGGTAATTTAAAACATCTTGATCGTGGTCTCTCAAGGTGTTCTGTTGTGTTGTGAAGTGTGTTTGGGTTGAAGAGGAAGGGAAGAAAGGAGTGCAAAAGTTCGCGAATAGAGTTCGGGCAGCCGCATTTAATAAAGCCTTAGGCAGACGGCAGTAGTAGGCAGTGGCAGGCAATGGCAGGCATTTGATGCCCGCTAAAATGGCACCCAAAAATTGTGCGTGCTCCACATACAAGCCCTTCGATCCTTCCCCCCCTCCCTGGTTTTATCTTCCGTGTGAGTCACACTCTCTTCCGCTAACTCAAGAGAGGCTTAGCTTCTCATGGGTAAGCCTGCAGGAGGATCTAAGTATCTATGTACCTGTGTACTTCCCACCAACCAGACGCCAACCATCCTTGCACCCGGCGTGTCACATTTGGAAAGGCGCAACCTGGATTTGTGTTCACCCAGACCGTTGTTTACGTGTAGGAGGCAGTGCGATCCTGTGGATGACGGGGAACAGTTCAATTCTGCATATTCAGCAGGCATCTATCTCTCTCGTGCTGTAACCGGTTGTCTGCCTCTCGAATGATGGTACTATAGTAGATAGATCTTCGAGGACAGGCCACAGCTACGATAATGCGGGTGCCTGCCTTCACAGGGTCTCCTCGATGCAGCATTCCTACGGTGTATAAAACGCTGCGGAGGAACCACCCACACTCGACAGGGCTGTGCCGTCGCATCACCCTCACCCTCCATCCCAACCCATCCTCCAGGAAGCTCTTGTTGCGATCTGTACAGACGGTGTTCCTATTAGCTTGTCCTCACGCCAAGACGGCAGTCGGTGGATGGTGGATGGCAGATGATGCTGCCTGAAAGGGTATTGCGCGGTGTGGGCATCTCGTCGGTCGACACTCGCGTACACAACAACTTGCGCATTACGCAAGCTTGTATCCTCGACACCAGGCTCCAACTTTCTTACGAGACAACGGACGAGACAACGGACGAGATTACGAACGTTAGACGATAGATAGACGATAGATAGACGATAGATAGCACGAGCAACAGGACATAGACAAACACACATGCCTGGGACACTCTGGATCCGGCATTTCTACGAAACCCAATACAATTGTCTCCCCTGAAACATCGTGACAAGCTTCTGCCATCTGCTTAGTGCTCCCTCGGCAAATCAGCACCCTGAATTGGACAGTGAGTCACTATTCCTTGTCTACGAGGCATGCGCAAAGGCGTACAAATCCCAGAGCAACCCGGCGGTTTTCCTGTGATCGGGATTTGGTATTTCAGAATTCCCATTTGTTCCAGTTCGCATCTGCATCTCCACGCCGAAGCCTACCGGCCGACGTCTCAACCAGGATCCACACCTGCTTACATACCAAACTTACATATCAAGCCTCGTCCGCCTCTTCGACTTTGGCCTAGGGCTTGGCTTGGCTTTCATCGGTACCCGGACTATGCCAGACCGTCAGAGGGAAGGACTTTGCGGCCTACAGATGTACGACCATGGTACATAGCCACAGGGTGGTATACAGAAATACCGTGTGGAATAAGTCGCCGATCTCATGCAAGCCCCGTCTGGTCCGCAGCTTACTTTACAGTCCGTCCGTACGAAGTACAGCCGTACAGCCGTACAGATTACTCCGCTTCCACCCAGACCGGGCATGAAAAGGCTCGTCGCCGCACCTTTTCCTTGCGCACTTGCGCAAGAAAGGCCCTGACCCGTCAGCACCGCAGCAACCGCGCATCGTTCCCAGCCCCTCTTTGCCAATGTCCTCCTCCACCAAAGAGGATCAAACCTGTTGGGATGATGAAGGCGCTCGGCCGGATGGGCAATCAATCACACGCAGGGAGCCCATGTGAGGCCAAAAAGGTATACGTCCGTCCGTACACAATTCTAGTGTCTACTTAGGGCCTTGTTTCAGGACTCCGGACAGGGCTCCCTTACTACGGCGGGGAGCAAGTAGGACTTTCATGCGACCAAAACCCGATTAAGCTCATGAGCTCCCGATTTCAACCACGCAGCCGCCAATAACGCCATCCCGAAGCTCTTGGCTACGGAAAGGGCCAAACACAAAACTTTTGTCGTCCGCCCCTCCCCCATCTCCATAAATAAGTAAGCAACGCGTCCTGACCCGATGCTTCCGGGATGTCTTATCGTAACAAAGTCGGACGCTATTCGGGGACGCGACACGATTGACATCCATTAATTGCATGATTTGTCATACGGTACCGCTTACATGAACCATATCCTTCTAGTTGTGCAGTGCAGACTGGCCCCGGAGCTTGGTGCTCGGTGCTGCGGTCCGGTTCCGGAGTTTGGCAGCCGTTGCGGCACCGGCTTCAACAGCCATCCAAGCGGCCCGACACCCGTCTTCGATGGCGTGCTCAACGACCCAGAAAGGCCAACGCCATGAGGATGTCCAGTTTACGGCGAGACGTCAGGCTGCATGAGGACCGCGGAGCTTTCTACGCGACTTGACAATCTCGCTTGTAATGTCTCAAACTTTCCTGTCCTTGGCAGCTGCTTGGAAGGTTTCTGGTGTGAGCCGTGACTTGAACCAGTGTGTAATCGCGACTCGTCAAGGCCAATGCTCGTTGTCGATACGCCTCGGCGTGCCTACATCATACGGTAGGCGTGTATGTATGCAGCAACGCCGTTGAAACGATACAGAACTACTAATACAGTATGGCAAAGCTAATTGGTGAGAGTCCTGTATGAGGTCTACTAGGGAGGTTTTGATCGATGTTGCTTTCGACATACATGGAAATCGTAAGGCACCCGCACGCCTACCTCCGAAGGCATTCATAGGTGAAGAGCAGGGAGGAGTCTCAGAGCTTTATCTGCGTAATTCGAAAAACTCCTGATTGTGACTGGGTCGTAGCATCGTCAAGACGCCAAGAGCGTGGCGGAAAGGATTGTTAACTGAAAGAGTTCCAACCTTGCTAAGCGAGCATTGCGTATGTCCTCATTGATCACCTTGGCTGAAGCGGTGTTGCGTCGGATAGATAGGATGATTCCTTCTCGAGTACTAATAGGTTTTCATCGTCCTTGTATCCCAAACGGGCTCTGTCTACAAACTCTGACTAGGAGGAGTTCCCTCTTGACCTCCCCAGGAATTAAAATCACGAGCAACGCTATCATGAGCAGGGACGCTTTGGCTTACACCCAGTCAACGATGAAGCAACTACCGACGCAACTCGAACTCGGAGGAATGGGGACTCGCTCGGCGAGGTCCAGACGGCGTACCGGTGGCCATTTGTTGGAGGCCAGCTATAGACCAGATTCATTCCTAGTTCTACTAGGGGTGGTCACCCTTTTGGGTTAGCTAGTGCAATGATTTGCAATACTGTTCGACGTATATATATATATTTCGCTCCCAGCTCTCAGAGTTGGCCTGCTCAACTTCCAGGTTTCTCCGTGGGCCAGGGCCCCGTTGCTCCCAATCTATCACAGACCAACATCTCAGCCATACTGGTGGCTCCCATAATCCAGCAACCGGTGACTGCGGCCGGATTTCTCCCTGAATACTCACTCGAGTTATCCGGAGGCGTGTCCCTCGGTCTGTACATAGATGGGTATATAGGATATCATGGCGAGGCTTCATGACAGAAAGGAAGGACAACGGTCGTGTAATGAGCACCCCTAGTATCCCGAGCAAGAAATCTGATCGAGTGGCGGCTGAACGATGTCGACACTTAGAACCCGCGTGCGTCGTGAGGAGAGCACCGGACCGTGATGAGTATACTGGTCTGGCATGACAGTCGTCCAGAAGCTCAAATAAATGATGGCATCCCTTTACAATTGCCCGATCACCGACAATCCGCCCACGCCCAAAGACAAACAATTACATATATCATGAATGAACAGCTCGAGTTGGTATGTATAGAAGGATGTGTTATAGCCTCTGCACACCCTCTCGCTGGCAGGACCAAGTCTCCCCGATGTGTTCTTGACAGTGGGATAACGTGCCATCACGATGCATGGGATTGAATAGTCACTTGCAGAGTAGCTGTACCATAACATGAAAATTCTTGCCAATTATTGTCGGGTGTGGTGATAGGGCTGGAAGACATTCCAACCCTCCTCGGACCCGTGAGGCATCTTGCCGGGCACCTCTGCGAGCGAGCCACTGTAGGGTAGGATTGCCGAGCGAACTGTGCTCATGGCACAGCAGATCGCTTGGCAGAGACCCCGAGAAATGATACCAAACGGGACTAAGAGGGTTGCTGGAATGTCTTCCAGCCCTATGACCATCCACCTCGAAGATCTAGTCTTTCAATCCGTCTCAATTCTTTGACAGTATACACATATGTCTATGAGACCAAGCCCGTCTCGTCAACACCCTTAATGTTTCGCAACCACACCAGAAGCATCAGCCTGTGCAGTGATCTTCTTCTTGTAGTCCGCGACCGTGCCATCGAACTTCTCAACTGTACCACCATCACACACCCACAGGCTCGTGCAGACCGTCTGCAACATGGTGACATCGTGAGACACCATCAGCACACCACCCTCGAACTGCTGCAGGGCCTCGGCGAGCGCGTCCATGGCCTCGATATCCAAGTGGTTGGACGGCTCGTCGAGCACGAGGATGTGGGGGTTCGTCAGCGCCAGGCACGCAAATGCCACACGGGACTTCTGACCTCCGGACAGCAGCTCCATCTTTTGCAGGCCCGTGGTGCCCGTGATACCGAACGCACCGAGCTGTCGGCGGTACTCCTCGTCCGTCCTGCCGGGGTATTCCCTGGACATGAAGGAGACGGCCGATGTGGTGAGGTCGAGGGCGTCGACGTGGTGCTGCGCGAAGAAACCGATGCGCAGGCGAGGGTTTTGGCTGATTTCGCCCGAGGAGGCCGTGAGCTTGCCGATGAGCAGCTTGAGCACCGTGGTCTTTCCCGCACCGTTGGGGCCCACGATTCCGATACGGCTGTCGAGCTGCACGTCCAGGTCCACGTCGCGAAGGAGTAGCTTGTCCTTGCTGTAGCCGAAGGTGACGCCCGACATCTGGACGATGGGAGGGGAGAGCTTCTCCACCTCGGGGAATCTGAAGTGGACACTGTATTCGGCCTCTGGGGCCTCGAGCACGGGCATACGTTCCAACTTCTTGATACGGGACTGAGCTTCGGAGGATTTGGCAGCATTGTAGCGGAACTTGTCGATGAAGGCTTGCAGATGAGCACGTTCAGCCATTTGCTTCTCGTACTCACGCTTAGCCGACTTCTTACGCTCCTCTCGGGTGGCGTAGAAGGAGGCGAAGTTGGCTCCTCTGTAGTAGTCCAGACGCTCAGAGTGTTGGTGAATAATGTCTGTGGCGACCTCGTCCAGGAAGGCTCTGTCGTGAGAGACGACCAGGACAGTGCTGGGGTAGCCCTGAAGGTAGTTTGAAAGGAAAGTGATGGAGGGGACGTCCAACATGTTGGACGGTTCGTCGAGCAGCAAGAGATCTGGCTCGCAGAACAAAGCTCTGGCCAGCGCGAGACGCATTCGCCAACCTCCAGAGAATGTCTTGGTGGCGTATTGTTGGCGTTCTGGCGAGAAACCGAGACCGGCAAGAATGCTGGCTGCTCTTGACTCCGCCTTGTCCGACTCCATTTCTGCGAGCTTGGCTTGAACATCCGTGAGCTTCTGGTCCTGTGCCTCGCGGTCACGGTCCAACCTTGCAGCATCCGTTGATGTGTCTGCCATTGTAGACCTCTGGGCCTCTATCTCGGCAAGCTTCTGCGTAATTGTTGCTTCATCCTTCAATAGGACCTTTCGCCAGACATCGGCATCAAGTACAGCTTGAATAGCCGGAGTGTCGTCACCCATGATCTGCGATCCAGTCAGTCAACATGAACGAAATAAGGCATCAGGAGTCGGTACAAACCTCTTGTTCGACGTGCAGAATGGAGATGTGAGTAGGAATAGGAACCTCTCTGCGAGACAGTGCCCGCAGCAGCGTAGATTTACCAACACCGTTGTTACCAACGAGACCATAACGATGACCATAGGCCAGGGTGAAGGTCGTATCTGTGAGTATTCTCTGTCCACCGATAGAGACGTCGATATTGTCAATCTTGATGTCCTTGGACTTGCCACCTGAGCCTGATTGCAGAGGGTTGACAGCCATGTAGAACTCTTCGTATGACTCTGCAGACTCCGCTTGGTTGAGCAAGCGCGAGGCCTCGTACTCAACAGTCTTGAATGTCTTCTTCTGCAACTTGGCAGCAATCTTCCGCTCAGCCTTCTCGAGCTTCTTGCGGTCGACCTTGGACTCGACCTTCCTCACGTTGGCAGCCTCGAGGTCCACGGCACCGGTAGCAACAGCCAGGGTCGAAGACATGTTGTTCTGGGCGCCAACCTGGAAGCTCTGATCCAGTCTTCGGACCGTAGGACCCTTCCGCTCCAACAAACCATTCGCCTCGTCATACTTGCTAACCCACTTCTCAACCAAGCCGCGGATCTTGTCCTGCTTCGCAGCATCCGAGTCACCGGCAGCGGAGAGCAGAAGCTCGATCACGACCGAAGCGGCCTCGGCCAGGGGAGACGGGCCAGCCTGGTCCTCATCTCCGGCCCAAGAATGAGAGGCATGGGTCAGATAGCCGGCCGAATACTCGGAGACAATCGGGTCAATGTTCGGCAGGATGGTCCTGATCTCGGACTCCATGGCTGTTTCTTGGTGTGGTTAGAGCCGGTCTTGTGCAGTGCCGAAGGGATGGATAGTTTTTGAGGTGGCTGGTAACCCCTCAAAGTGAGACCGCCACAATCTAGAGCCACAAGCTCGGTGTCACGGTTCGTCTGGCAGGTAAATCCACAGCAGATAGTATGCTGCAGGAGCTGGAGCTGGAGGCAAGGAGAGGCAATAGTGTTGTGACGACGAGCCTGGTTTAGATGGTGGCAATCCGTCACAGTGGCTGTGGCGGTGCGAGTAAGCGATTTTTTCCTCGGGTCAATGAACAGGCAGTATAGGAGGGTTTGACCCAGAAGATGGCCCTCGTATCGTAAGTGCTGTTTGGGATGGCTTGTCTGTCTTGCCTCGGATCCGATATTCCCTTCAACTTCAAGATTGCAAGGGTTCAGCAGTACCGTCTAGGTAGGATTTCTCAACGTGATGTGAGCTTGAGGTGAGGTTGGATGAAGATCTGACCTCCATCCTGCCCCACATCGAACGGCGACAAAAAGGGTTAGTGTTATCTCTGTTTTGAGCTTAGCCGTGCCGGCATCTTCCCACTCCGACAAAGTACGTACCTACCTTCCAAAGTTCGTACAGGCTGACAGGAAGTAGGCACATATTCACTCCAGCCACTGCTTCTACTTCTCCGGAACAGAGATCTTACTTTCCCTTTCCTGTATGTGGAAAGACAGGACAGGCAAGACAACCCGTCCGATCTTGTCAGGACAGATCGATGGTCGCCTTTTGTCTGTGGGAAACGTGCGAGCCAGTGGGTGCCAATTACAGTTCAACCCGTTGCGTCGGCTAGCATCAAACCAACCTCAATGAGCTGGTAATATTGCCACTTGTTCAAGGAAGCCACGGCTTCTGTGGCGTTTATTCACCAGATTAAGTACCTAGGTACTGTAATGAGAGAACCGAGGCTATTGTCCCGGGATATCGAGATATTGACCCAAGAGACAGGGAACACCAATGCGCTTCTAAAAGCCCCGGGGAGCGTTCGCTTACATAAGTACCAAAGTACTTAGTAGGGCACGGACCGTATCGCGTGCTATCCGTGTCGATCCAGCCTTGTCAGTGGAACGTCGTTGCCGCCAGGCTTAACATATAGGTACGTGGTTCTGCACTAATAAAGCTGATGCCCGCTTCAACATGCTTGCACGCACACGCGTGATCAGTCCAGAAACCAACCGGTTGGTCGGTTGGTCCCTAGTGTACATATAGATTACTGTGGACAAACTAGCAGCCAACATGGGATATAGCCGATCCAATCCAATGTCTCATAAGTTACGGCGCGGGAATGTCCCAATTACCAAGTGGCTTGCGGAGGATGAAGAACTTGTCCACAAAAAGTTGCTATTTCCATCCTCGCTTGCCATCCCGGAAGGAAAAAACACACGCCATGAAGGATTCACTTGCAGCGGGAATGTAACTCTGCAATACTTTGCAACTCCATCGCGGGTCGGTGATCCTGGGCAAAACGTTAGGGACCTGTATCCATAGCTGTTTCAGTATCCCACGCCATAGAGGGGAGCCGTACTAGTACATAGTAGCACCGTGTTTTGCCCAGGTGGGTGGGCTCGGGACTGACCGTTGTTGTTAGGTCAGGAACCGCTGTCTCATCTCAGCTCGCTTGCCACTTAGCGCACTAGTTGGTCTTTTGGTCCCGTCTGACGTTCAACATTGGATCGATCTCAAAGTCGTGGTCCCGCTTACATCAGTATACGGGGGTTGGAGTGGAAGAGGTACCCTGGCACGTGCCTGGTGTCATCTCACGATCGGTCAGCGTTTGGGCAACCAATGCTCTTCGAGTGCGCCCGATAGCCGCCTTTCATCACGTACGACAGCCAGCTCCATTGGCTGTATCAGCAGCTTCAGAAGCCTCAGCCGGCTGGAGTACAGCGCACCTGGTTCGATCAGAGAGCACCTTCAGCCAGCCTGTGCCGCGATTCGACTCCCCGTCGACATATCCCCATTTCGCAATGCAATTTAACGTCTTTTCGCCCAGCCCGCCATAAACGAGAAGGCTTGTGATGGACAACACAGACGGTCACACCAGGCAAGGCGTCGCCTCCGACACCTAGCGCAAGCGTCTCTCGTCGTCTGTACAAGGGAAATCCCAGATAGCCAGACCTTGGCATGTAGGGAGAACAGTGGCGGCGGCGTCAAAGATACTCTAGCGGAAGTATGCCTCCTTCTACGTCCCCTGATGAAGCCGGCCGTGAGGACTTCGACTCCTCCAATTCGTCCGTCCGACCCGGAGCCAGGCCGGCGTACAGTGGCTGGATGGGATGGGCGGTCTTTCCCGAAGGTCTGAGCCCACGCTACTCCTCCGTGACGAACATGCCTAATCTGCTTATTGATTGATCCTGTGCGGAACATTCGCACTCGGCGGTTGTGGCGTTCATGCGGAAAAGAAGCCATAGTACGAAGCCTCTCCGGCTGGCTAGCTGTATACAGAGGGACTACCGGGACGATCTATCTGTTAAAGCATGCCGAAACATCCAGATACCCATCAGGGATCCCTGGAATCTAAGTTTGGCATCGAACAGTCATTGTCTGGGTTCAGGTGGGGAAAACATCGATTGATCCCAGTGTCTCCACCTCCGACGTCGACGTTGCGGCTTAAAGGGTTTGAGCCGGACTTTGTACAGTACCAGGCTGTCATGGCACAGAATTGGCAGTTCCTCGATAACTTCTGTGCTAAGTGCACATCATGCTTCCTCGATGTCCATTCCAAACAGTGTCAACACGATTCTTAGGAATCATCCTAACCAGTTCTGGTGCATAGGTACGGTTGCCACGCCTACGCGACTTCCCGCGACGTCGTCCCCAGCTACGTCCGAACTGATGCATCATGTGTGTGAGTCAACATCTTGATTGGCGCATAGTTCGGATATCATGAATCGTGGCTATGGCAACTCTTTTTTTCTTATCCTCAGAAGCAATCCTCACAAGGGCAGTACGTGTGCACATGGTCCCTTGCCTCTTGCGGAGGGCCAACCGGAGCTTGGCCTCGGATGCGTACCTGTCAACCACGGCCTTCGCTTACAGACAGGCCCTTGCTTATATCCCGCAATGCTATTGCTCCTGAGTCCCTTACTCGGACACCGGAATCCACGACCGAAAAAAAATAAAAAATAAAACGATAACACGATGATATAGCTGTAAGGGATCTCGTTGTCATGGTGATCCTGCGGGGCGGCCCTAAGGCTGTAGCCGCTGGCCTGCATGCAGCCTGCAGAAGTGAAATCCATATCTGCAGGCCTTGTTGATATTCCAAGGTTGACTTTGAGAGAGGCCCTGCATTGAATGGCGTGATGCATGGGCCGGCATTGGCCGCCGATTACTTGCGTAAAACGAACAAATTAAGTGGGACGACTCTGTGGTTCCAGGCCCCTGGCAATAGGGTTTCAGAACAACGGCAGATGATGAAGGAGACAGTTCTCAGAGCGAAGAACCCACGATCTGCGTGGCTACCTCTTTGCGCCCCTTTGACCCCTGGTGAAGTTTGGGAAATCCCACGCTGTGTGCCTGGCTTTCTCCGAACATGAACCAACCTTGAAGGTCCCGCTCCGCCCTCGACCCGGGCTCTCCGTCAAAGTGGGGGGAAGGGGGAATCCCACTCAAGTGCTCCCGAAAGGGGCCCCTCGGCTTTTGACATCAGTACATGTATCGACACCTCATCGTCAGGGCCAAAAAACACGACGCCAAGTCAGTGACGATAGTACCAAGAAGACAACTCTCATTAACGGTCATGCGGCACACGTTATTCAGATGCGATATGATTGCTGACGGTAAAGGCCGGCAGCTAGATTATGGCATTCCCAAAGGGGCCATGGTCAATACTGGGCCCTAGGGCGGCCTCGGCGGTCGGTTGCCGTCGGCGAGTACGGGGGCCCACCTTTTTACCTATTCTCTCCCTTTCATCCTGAGGGATTACCGGGCAGGGAGAGAGCACTTATCATCGGAATGATTTGCACGCCTCCTCCTGCACGACGTATCTATCTAGCGAGATGCAACGCACCGTCTCGCAGGCGCAAATGCAAGCTTTCAGGCTGCAATATTGGACCACGCTGCCAGTAGTCACCCAATGACGGTATGCTCTTGTTGACAGGCGTCCGCGAAGCAAGGGGTGATGCAGAGCAGGAAAAGGAACGACTGCGATGGCTTCACATGACCCCGCGATGAGTGTCTGTATATTTCTGCCTATCCCTCAGCCGGCCGGAGTTCTCGTCACCTTGCTCAAGCCAGCTGGCAGCTGCTGTGAGGTTCCATTACTGTATGATGCCGCAGGTCGATGACATACTGGGCACTGCTTCTCGCCGGCGGGAAAGGGACAAGACAGGTTGTTGAAGCATTGTGCATGCGTGCGTGACACAGTTGGAGTTTGTCCTGCCTGGGCCCTTTCTGACTTGCTGTCGTGTCCATCTGGAAGTCTCTGAATTGCGTAGCTCGTGCACCGCAGAGGTCGGGCAGATCGTCCGCCGGTAGGGCTCCCGCACATACATACCCCTGATCAGACAATGCACGGTAAGTATGCAACCGTGACAGCTGGGGCACAAGAAAGTTGCGTCAACCCGTTCTCAGGCCATCTGGAGACACGGCAAAGCTGCCTGTCAATAATATGTCTGTCACGGTCTTGCCAGAGGATGACACGTGCCGTCAATGCCATGTGCGGCACATAGCATCGGTTACGAAGGAGGCCTGATAAGGCGGCCATGGTTGTTGGTTTCCCCGGCCCTGTACGTGACTTGATTGTTTGTGGCGGCTTATGTACGTTCCCCCAGGTAGACCCCGTCTGTTTATTGTGTTGTTGTCCCCGTCTACCCGTCGGTGTGTTTCTTGTCATCCCATGCCATCACTATATCTCTGTGATACTGCGGTGGTGGAGCAGTGGGATGCAAGATGGGCAGGGGTGGGCCACGAGTACGACTACTCAGCGAGGTGCTAGCTTTGTGGACTGATAAGCTGGGTTAGTTTCTTGCTTCTGTACGTACTATGCGACATGCATTAGGTGCTGTAGTTAATTTGTTCTTTCTCCTTAATATGTCGCTTCGGCGATCCCAGCTTAACATAAGCTGCCCTGGAGTTCGGAGGCTGGTTATGAGTGAGTGTCGAAGATCCATCAAGCCAGCTTCAGGTATGCGGAGTTTATATTGCCCTGGGCAAATAACGTTCGAGCGAGGCACAAGTTCAATAAAAAGGGCCAAAGCCTGCGTGCGACACTTAAGATGGCGGTAGCGGCCCAATGTCATACAACACAGCAAACCTGTGCCCATCACGGAGGCGGCAAGAAGACGAGCCGAAGCGAGCCTGCAGCATGTCTTCTAGCCTGCAGTAGCGAGAAGACATGCTGCAAACTTGCATCCGATGGGCTGGGGAAAGGGAGTTCTGAGCAACGGAATGTCGATATTGCCTGCTCAGGGGCGCTCTAGCAGGTTCAGCTCGCCACATGTATGTAGACTTCAAGGATAGGAGAATTGGAGGAGCATCCAGACACACAACTCTCACAAGATTATCGTTTTTGTTGACGCCGGATCCTATGCGAGAAAGTAGGTTTGAGACACACACGTACCGAACTCTGTCCAAAGGCTCCGCCTCGTGATCATCGACAATGGAAGATCACTGCCAACGCACCCACACATCAGGTGAGTAGACTTGTTCCATGCCAGGTACGTCCCTGTTCCATGTTCCATGGACTTTTCCAGACGTGACAGGGCCTGGCCTGGCCTGATATGGTCGCAGCTGGGAAATGTGGTTTGAGATTACCTAGCATCCTGTGCCTGGCAGGCAAGGTCGGCAGGCAGGCAGGTGCTGAAAGAGCAGGTTGCCCCTCTTCCCCTCCTCTTCCCCTTATGGCGCAGCATCGGTCGTTCTGGTGTTCTGTAGATTGATAGGTCTCAGCTGGGAATCGCGCTAAAATGCCGGTGAGAAGGATGGAGGAGGTCCCTTGATTATCCGATTCTCCGACTCTCCTGACCATTCAAAGCTAGACGGTGAGGAGGAATCCACACAATGACGCGGAGATGATACGTACATAGCCAGGTACGTACGGAGTATATGCATGATTTAGGAGATCTGGCGGTGCAGATGCGAGATGGCGAGCCTTAAGCAAGGAGAGAAAGTGAATAAGCCACAGTCCCGCAAAACATCTTGTCGAAGAAACAGTCACCGGTGAGACCAGAGCTCAGTATCATGTCTGCTGTGAAGAAGATTGAGGCAGAGCAGTAATACTAGACCATTGCCTGATATGTCATAGACCTACCCAGGTTCTTACTTATGCAAGCACTTGAGCGCGGCTCCTCAGTACATAGGTATGTACCTAGGTATGTACATCGTAGTTGCAGAGCTGAAGGAAACCTTGTGTCAACCCCGCCTCCCCCCCCCCAGTGACATTATGGTATAAGCTGTAAATACGAGCGGCAGACATTTTCGAGCCCGTTGGTGCCAGCCCATAACAATCTAATCGTTCGCTGCAATATACGGTATATGATCCTGGGGCAACGCGATACGTTCCTTGCGAAGACAAGATCATCTGTGGCTTCATTGTCACCTTGAGGCTGAGTTGCCGAGTTGCCTTTCTCCCCGTCGCAATGGGGAATCCGGGGAAACTGTCGCAGTGTCGCTGCAATTGGCTTTTAGCTCCTTTCCTATTCGGGATTAGTGTTGTTGACATGGTGCGGGTCCGATGGATTGCGGACGTGCGCGCCTTGGGTCTTTTAGCGCGAAGCTGGGGGAGACGCGCTAGTGGAGTAAAGTATTTAGTGACATCAGGAACTCCAGACTTGGCCTCCAAGTTGGGTCAGGCTTCACCGTAAGTTGAGGTATCTTGGTACAATGTACTTGGCTGTAGCCGCTCCCTGTCTGCCGAAACCTCACCACACTGCCGCCCACTTCCAACTTGCACTTGGCACTTGGCACTTTCCGCGACCGACCTGGCAGACGAGACGAGACGAGACAAGACGACCCGTGGACGGCCGAAAGCAAGTCTGCTGCAGGCCTGCTGCAAGCCTGCTGAAACTGCTGCGGGCATGCAGAGTGAGCCTGCCTGCAGAGCCCGAGCTGCCCTGTTTCTCCCCCCATACCCATCACCATTGGTCCACGGGTAGCATTCTGCATCTGCAATCTGTAAATCTGCAGCCGCATTCTCATATACGCATGACACACTAAATACACCACACTACATACAGTACACACCTGGGCACTGCCCTGACGACCTACCTACCTAGGTAGGTAGGTACACTACATTACACCACATACGGTACACGGCCCCCTGTCTTCCTTCCTAGGTACCTAGGTAGGTAAGTATTATAGTGCAGGGACCTGCTGCCAGTCAGTGTTGCTCCAGTACTGTTGCCCCAGCTGCTCCCTCGACTGGCGCCTATTCGGCAGTCTGGGCACACTGGGGCACACTGGGGCATACTGGGGACTTTCTCAGACGGGCTAGGCACATGCAGGAGGACCCATTGCCCCATTGATTGTCCAAGGAACGCGGGAAACTCGATCGATTCCAAACAAGACGCAAGACGAGAGAAGGACCACAAACAAATTCATTCCTCGACTCGACCGTCGGCCAATTCCCATTGTCAATTGACAAATTCCGACTCGACTTTCTCGGCTGATCCCCCAGCCTCACCTTCACTTCACGAGACAACCCTGTTTTTTTCTTCTTCCTCTCTCTTCTCCTTACCTTCTACCTCTTACCGCACCCCCTTGCAGCAAGCAATAATCTCGACCAGCGGTTCGGAGAAACGGCGACCTCCCCCTCAAGGACTGGAGACTGGAGTCAACAAACTTTCAGCTGCACCAGATGATACTGCACTAGGCAAGCAGGAGGATCCGACCCACTATCGACGAGCGGTACCTTGCTGCGGCGTATTTGCACCACTCTCATCACTTGCATTCTGTACATATCTCACTCATAACAATTCAAACTGTATAGGTAAGTAGGTCTGACCATACCCTTTTAACGCAGTGTCTACTTACCCTATTCATGCCTGTCTATCCCTCCTCCTTCCTTACGTTTCGTCTCCTCCCGCTCCCCTCCCCTTCCCCCCTCTGTCCTCTCCTCTCCGGTCTCACGACATCACTCTTTTAATCCTTCTCGTGACGCTGGTGTATGTGTGTGTATGTGTGTGTGTGTGTGTGTGTGTGTGTGTGTTTCTTTCCCAATCTGGTCTTGCGCAGCTGTCGCGAGCCTGCCCAGCCCAGGCCTGCCCTGCCAGTCTTGAGTCCTCCCCCCTGTCTGCCCCTCTTGTCCCTCCGGAGACTGCGCTTTCGCATCGCCATCAATATCAATTGATCATACACTACACGACCCCCGTTTCCACAATCCGTACCTGGCCAGTAAGATGCATTCCCACTTGCACTGACTGACATTTGCTCTTCCCCATCGTCGCACATTGCATTACATTACATTGCTTGCATAGATGCTCCTCCACCCGCCTTTCTCCTGTTGTGGATCGACCGCAGCCGCTGACACAGCCAATCTACAGACCGCCCGAACTTTCAGGACGGCAACATTAATCAACAACATTCCATTCTCCAGCTCTATTCCACGGGTCTCGGCCTTCCTTTCTCTCGACTTCGCACTGCAACTCGACCAAAGACCCCGACCTTGGCGTGGGTCCTCAGAACGACTCCGCCATCCACGAACAATGTCATGACGATGCGAACCACGATCGACAGTAGCACCCGAATTTCTTCATCCTCGCCCCTTCATTGCGGCTGCGACTCATCCAGATAATTTGCAGCACGTCAAGATGCAGACGGTCCCAAGTGTAAGTTGTTGCGACGGTTGTATGGAGCTCACTTCTGTAGCTTGAAAGGGTGCAGGCATGTGTATGTGTCTGGATGTGCCAGGTCCTGAGATGCTTGCGGCAGAGGGTTGCGACGTCAAGAGTGGTTGCTGACATACATTTGCCGTTCTGATAGCTTGTTGGGACGGGCACTGTCGTTGCAGCTGCTAGTACTGGACTGGTCTTCGGCCAGCCTAGCGATTCACCCACACCCACACCCGCCACACCATCGTCCCCTTTTAGGAGAAGGCTGTTCCCCGATGTCAATTGCGACAGCCCACGTGCAACTCCCTCGCCTCCTCCATCGTCGCGACCAGGAACCGGCTCCTTTCTTCACCATGTTCAGCCCGCGGAAGAGTTTCCCACCTCTTGCCCAGACCAACCGCACCCTTCACCACTCGCCTCAAATCCGGTCAATGTCACACCTCGGCCCCCAACGGCCGGCATACAGGTGACTCCTCCGAAGACAAGTAATCGACATTCGTTCATCCGTCCGAGCGATGCGGTAGCCGCTTCCGAGACTTCTCGCGAATCATTCTCATCGCATGGCTCTTGGATCAAGAGACTGTCACTACGACCAACATCGCAACACGGCAGTCCTCGCTCAAGCGTTGGTCCAGATTCTTCTTTCTCTTTTTCCCAAGGATCAGGAGCGCCCATACTCTCATCCACAGTGTCTGGCGCCCCCCAGTTGCCCCCGAACAAACTGGTCAAACGACCAGGCAATAGCGAGAGTATCTTCGTCAGGCGCGGTACTCGGCAATTACCAACGCTACGACGACCGGTAACAAGTCATCAACGGTCCGCTACCGTTCAGCAGCTACCGGTCTCGCCGTCTTCACTTGTAGCACTGGACCAAACACTGCTCGACCAGCCGTCACGGGCGCGCGCCTCGACAACAGGGCAGGCCAGCATTTCCTGGAGGAAGCGGGAGTCCTTTAGTTGGACGTCATTTTTCCATGCCAAAAGAGGTAGGACCTCGAGACGTGGCCACGTGAGAACGGCTAGCAGCGATACCAACCCTGCGGAATTTCCGTTACCGGGAACAAGGATTGACATGCGACGCGGCAGCATGTCTATACCGTATCTTATTCGACCTCAGATGATCAGTGGTGATCCTCCCGCTAGGATGGCACCCGCCGAACCGAGATTGGAGCCCACCGTTACTGTGGAATCAGCGACGGAATCCCTCTGTCAGGGCCCCCAGTCTTCAGAAGTGCCAGCTGATCTACCAGAGAAGAGGCCAGCGACAGGATCGAGGCGGTCCCGGTCGCTGCATTTCGGTCCTTCTGGGGGATGGATGGCCAGAGCTGGAAGCCTACGTCGCTCATCAAGGGATTCTGCAGAGCTTAGTGGAGGTAGGCGCTATGCGCCGGACCTTGCCCCCACTTCTTCACCAATAGCTGCACAGTCAGGCGGCACCAAGCCTAAACTTGAGGAGCTATTCACCCCGCCCCAGACCGGTCATCGAGAACCCCAAACAACGGATACTTTGGTATACCAGGGCCATAAACGCGATTGTTCATCCCCGATACCTCTGACACGGCTGTCGTGTTCTCAGTTGGACTTGCTGAAACTAGGCCCATCTCCTCCACCCTCTGCCGGACTCCAGGCACCTAGTCCTACGGACGGCTGCCCAATAGCTGCGCCACACGGTGCACCGATGTCTTCTCATAGCAGAGCTGTCTCCAAGGAGGGTGCATCCACTCTAGCTGGCTCAGAGATGTCGGTGCCTGGGTTGGCCTCAGGCGACGACGATGATACGGACTATAAGAGCGATGCGGTCTTTGATTCATTCCGGACTAATGACTCTGACAGGGTTAGGATGGTTGAGACACCTTTGGAATCCATGTTCGACGAGTCTCCTCATGGTACAACAGGCAACGCCAAGACGAGGAGGCTTTCAATCCAGGAGATTTTAGGGCATTCATGGGATGGAGATACCAAGATTATGGAGGAAGATGAAGGGTCCTTGACTCCTAATCGTGGCATACCGCCTCCCCGTGTGCACAACGACAGCGACAGCGATGAGGATCGAGCCACGGAGATTGCCAAGTTTCAAATTTCGATTGGCAACAACAAAACCTTTGGTAGGCTTTCGCTGGATACCCTGGATGATGACTACGACTGGGCGCGGGATGATGAGGACATTTTGAGTAACCCGCTCTCACCACCGACAAGCTCTATCAATTCACGAAGAGGACCGACCCCCCAAATGCGAACAGCGCTGGCGAACATCAGCGGGAACGGTACACCGGATACCAACGCGATAGCTTCTGGTAACGACCGGCCAAGAAGCAATATCTTTGATTGGAGCGAACCTTCGCATGGCATTGTTGATGAGGAGTTCTCTCGCCCAAGAACTGTTGATGGCAAGCAGGAGTTGGCACTTCGGGGTGGTCGGCAGCCAAACCGGAAGAGCTTTGTACCTGCTCATGTCCGCAGCCAAAGCGTGCCCAACGCCATTGATATCGAGATTGTCAAAGGCGCACCAAAGTTCGGGACTTGGGGAATCAGCACGAAGAATGCTAGCGAGGACTGGGACGACGATTTCGAATTCGAGGAGGGTAGCAACTCGGGCTCCGGTTCAAGGAGCCCTGCAAAGCCTCTCTCCGTGTCTGTTCCAAAATCAATCCAGACCACACAAGCCACTGTGAAAGCACACTCGGGCCAGATACGGGAGCTATCGTTGCTTGTGAGTAGCCTCAAACGACTATGTCGGCAAGGTCGGGCCTTGAATCTACAGCATGGTCAGAGCGCCACGCTGTGGAAAGAGGCGGAGAACATCATCGCTCTGGCATCACCAGATGATGAGGAAGTCGAAGGGAACGAGACAGACAGAAGTTCCTCAGACTTCGATTCCTCGCCTGTCGACGAGCGGTTCTTGGAGCAGGGATTCGATGCCGCTATGCTGGATCGAACCGAGCATGAAGAGCTAGAACCCGATATCCTCAAGAACGCCGTGGTACGGGAGAGACAGGTCCCGCGGCGGCGCTCCGTCTTCTCTCCAGATGATGATATCTTCGGCAACAATCCGCCATCGGATAAGGAGGGCACAAGACCTCACACTCCTAGGACGCCCGACCGGGTGGTGGAATTCCATACGCCGGATGGCGCTGTTGTGTCATCCGTCATCGCAGCTATGGAGCAGCAACGGAGCCAACCGGGTCTTCGAAAGGAGTCTCCTCTGAAGCCTTCCAAGGCGAAGCTCTACTTCGATACGAATAGTCTTCAAGAACTTGTCAAGCGTGCGAGCAGCGTCTTCCACACACTTTCGGATATTGTCCGTAGGGAAGAGCTCCTCAGCATGAGCCCTCAGGTAACACCGAGGCATGATCGTGTGAGACGTGGTGGCAGCCCAGCGTTCACGCGCGTCTTCACAGACCCAGATCGTAGCCCGCCACGACATCTGGTTCGAAGCCAGACTAGCCATTCACCACTACCCCGCAAGGCCTCGGACACGAACGGTCTGGGTCCACGGATGCAGATAATGACCGTTAACTGAACGGCACATTACACCGCCAACTTACCACACTATATTAATGTTTGATTACACACGGCGCCGTTCGCCACCGGTGTCAGCGACGACGACTACACCAAATGTATATGTACGAGTACTTACAGGCTACATCATTTTTTCCCTGCCTTTTTCCGCTACTGGTTCACTTGCATAGCAGCCTGGAATCGAAAAGCCCTGGCGGTCTGGTCCATACACTAAAGAGCTTCTTGTTTTGCATCACAGCAGCAAACCTGCGTTTTCGGGGCGGAGTATACACGTGGCAATACCAGGAAGCCAGTGGAAGGCTAATTATTTTCTTTTACATATGTCATGAAAAAGGGCTTCGATTTCTCTTGTGGGCCGTGGCAGAACTGCCGTCGGGTATATGGGATAAACTCCGTCGACGGGCGGATGACACTGTCAAGGGAGCAGATAAAGAAAGGGTGAGGTGCCACCGCAAAGGACGGAACGGGTTTCGTTAGGGCTAGGATTGGCTCGCCAGGCGAAGGAGTTGATCTTTCAGGCATCAAACCATCATGGCCGATGGTTGTATCACAAGGAGCAGCCTACTAGGGCTTTGATGTGTACTCTTTCTGATCGGGGTTTGGTAGTCGAAGTAGGACCCTCGACATATGCAAAGAGCCCCCATAAAGATGCATACATGCATGCTTGGAATAGACTGTTGGTCTGTACCAGAACATGGTACTATAGTTCAGAGCGTGGCCTATGATGATTACATCAAGGGCAGACATCTCGTGAAGATCCATATGCCCCTTTCAAAATGTTCCATCTATCCTACACTGGCGAATTTCGCCAAACAGCGACATGGTCCCCCGTTGAGGATGTTGTGCCGCATGCGATATACTCAGGCGTAGTTTTGGGACGGCGGACGGCTCTGTACATGGAACGAACGGTGCGCGCGCCACGACCTTGGACTGAATCACGACAACCAAAGACGTCTTGCGACGGATAGGACCAGCCCTGTCGTGTCGAATAATGCATTCCCAGACCTTTAGCTCCTTCACATAACATCTAGTTTACACAGCATCTTTTAGCTTGTAGGAGGGTGAGACCTGCGTACCTAACTTGCTTTGCACAGATACATGAAATAGTAGGGAGGTGGGTAGTGATGAGTGACTGTCAGTAGGCCGCTACGCCATACACCATGTATCTTGCAACCCACGAGCATATACAGTCTGTAGAACACCATAGCACTTGTAGAGCCTCCTGGGCAGCTCATGAGGGCTGTCACGAAGCGATCAGAGATGGAGAGATGTCAGAAGGCTGCTACCAGCAGCTGATTCGGCTGAATGGCGGTCAGAGTCAGGGTTAACGTCAGTGAGTGAGTAAAGTCTGAGGACGCACGGAGGCTTGCACTCGGCCACACCCGTTGAAGAAAAAGCATGAACACGATGGCGAAGCAGTCTGAGTCCCGGCGAATTCAATGGCAACGACAGACAAATACATGCCAATTGATACATAGCTAGGTGGGTAGTCGACACCGTAATGGACCGTCGTCGAGATGGCAGCTGTTGTTCAATGTCGAACTGCAGCTTGCTGCCTGGCCTGCCACATTTGGCCACTCGCACAACCCACCCTGTGGCCGGTGCGTTGCTGTGCAACTCCTGGTCTAGCTCCAATGGGGTTTAGCGGACCTGCCAGCTGGTAAATAGTGGGGTTGAACAACCCCTGTCGCGGCTTCCGTATCCAATCGAGCGCGTTTCTCGAATCTCGGCAGCAGGTCCGGACATGCTGGACAGGGAGCTCTGAAGAACAAAGCAGCCTGTAGCGGTGAAGAGCGAAATTCGAACGGGTCCACCCTTGGGGCCACTCTAGCACTTGCCATATCAAAAATCAACAAAGCACCCCTGGGGCGACCCCGTTAACACAGGTCGCCCGGTCGCCCCCCCCCCAGCAAAGACCAAGTAGGCGGAAAAAAGACCTCCACTCTTTCCTCCAGAAGACAATCCCGACAACCACCAGCAACTACCACACATCACCACACACCACACCTCACATTCTCAATCTTGCCGGAGCTTTCGACGACCTCCCGCCTTGATCACTATCTGTCAGCCTCGCTGCCCTCGTTTTGTCGTTTGCCATACTTAGTCTCGACAACAAAGTCGCCCTTCAAGATGCGTGAGATTGTGAGTACACCGTCCGTTCCGTTCAGAAAATATGCCCGAGACGCGTCGGGAGTCGGCGTCTTTCGCATCCTCTGCCCCTGAGTCGACTCTACTACCCCCACCATCGCGACCACGATCACCCAGGGCCTCGGATCACCACCAGACCTCGAGAGGCATTGCAATTCGCACTCGATGAATCACGCGTCAGATAGCTAACATGTTCTCTTACTTCGCGTACAGGTCCACCTCCAGACCGGCCAATGCGTAAGTTGCCTCCCCAAAGTCAACAACCTTCTGCCGTTGGGCACAGCTGACACGTTTCCCAGGGTAACCAAATCGGTGCTGCTTTCTGGTGCGTACCAGCCTTCGACCACGGCAGCAAACGATACGCGACAATAATCATGTCGAAGGATTGAAACTGACCCCGATCAAACAGGCAAACCATCTCTGGCGAGCACGGTCTCGACAGCAATGGAGTGTACGTACATACTTCGACCTCATATCTCGCGCTGCCCTAAAAGCTGTACTGACCGGCCATCACACAGTTACAACGGCACTTCTGAGCTCCAGCTGGAGCGCATGAACGTCTACTTCAACGAGGTTCGTCAATCCGGCACATCAAGCAATCATCCGAGCTGTCACCGCCACCGTCTTCAGCTTTACTGACGCGCTTTCTTCCAGGCTTCCGGCAACAAGTATGTTCCTCGCGCTGTCCTCATCGATCTCGAGCCCGGTACCATGGACGCCGTCCGTGCCGGTCCTTTCGGCCAGCTGTTCCGTCCCGACAACTTCGTTTTCGGCCAGTCCGGTGCTGGAAACAACTGGGCCAAGGGTCACTACACTGAGGGTGCGGAGCTGGTCGACCAGGTCCTGGATGTCGTCCGTCGCGAGGCTGAGGGTTGCGACTGCCTGCAGGGCTTCCAGATCACCCACTCCCTGGGTGGTGGTACCGGTGCCGGTATGGGTACTCTGCTCATCTCCAAGATTCGCGAGGAGTTCCCCGACCGCATGATGGCTACCTTCTCCGTCATGCCCTCTCCCAAGGTCTCCGACACCGTCGTTGAGCCCTACAACGCCACCCTCTCCGTCCACCAGCTGGTCGAGAACTCGGACGAGACTTTCTGTATCGACAACGAGGCCCTCTACGACATTTGCATGCGGACGCTGAAGCTGTCCAACCCCTCTTACGGTGACCTCAACTACCTGGTGTCGGCTGTCATGTCCGGCGTCACCGTCTCGCTGCGTTTCCCCGGTCAGCTGAACTCTGACCTCCGCAAGCTGGCTGTGAACATGGTGCCGTTCCCTCGTCTGCACTTCTTCATGGTTGGCTTCGCTCCCCTGACCAGCCGTGGCGCCCACTCCTTCCGCGCTGTCACCGTCCCTGAGCTCACCCAGCAGATGTTCGACCCCAAGAACATGATGGCTGCGTCTGACTTCCGTAACGGTCGCTACCTGACGTGCTCTGCCATCTTGTAAGTCCTCCCGCTCCCAATGCCTCTACTCGTGCTTGTGGTGCTAACTATGTTTCCAGCCGTGGCAAGGTCTCCATGAAGGAGGTTGAGGACCAGATGCGCAACGTCCAGAGCAAGAACTCGTCCTACTTCGTCGAGTGGATCCCCAACAACGTCCAGACCGCCCTCTGCTCTATCCCCCCCAAGGGTCTCAAGATGTCCTCGACCTTCGTTGGTAACTCGACTGCTATCCAGGAGCTGTTCAAGCGTGTCGGCGAGCAGTTCAGTGCTATGTTCCGTCGCAAGGCTTTCTTGCATTGGTACACTGGTGAGGGTATGGACGAGATGGAGTTCACCGAGGCTGAGTCCAACATGAACGATCTTGTCTCGGAATACCAGCAGTACCAGGATGCCAGCATCGACGAGGAGGAGGAGGAGTATGAGGAGGAGGCTCCCCTTGAGGAGGAGTGAACTATGGTGTGATTAAAAAGTGTTTCCCGGCGGGCTCGATGGCCGAGGACCTATGTCCATAATTTGTCACCTTGGGTACCCACGGCACTTCCCGCATGTATCCTGCTTGTGTGGGTTGTGTGTCACGTTCGCGTGGGTAGCTATGCGATCCGGAGATGGGTTCTGGTAATCGATTGGCCGTATGAACAAAGGGACACAACATTGATTTGAAATATACCTCTTGTAGTTGACCCTTTACCACGAATGCAAAATCGGACAAAGCCGTCCACATGATAGCCCCCAAGCGTGTGTTGTACAGTAGTAATGATTTGCCAAACAGGGGTAAAGACTGTCTTAATCCACTTGCTTGATTCCATACCACAGTGGTCTTGCACCGCCCCTTCTACGTAGGTATTGCAGGTAGTTCCTAGGGCAGTGCGGTTGTGCTCTGATATCTGCTTGAGGCTGATAGTATGTTCCATCACCACTATCGTGATCTAACCCATGGCACTCAAAACTGGCCAAGGAGAGGCTGAAAGGCACCGCCGACTTTCAAGACTTTCAAGCGGCAGGCGGCCGACCAGCGGCGTAGACTGAAAATGTAGAATGTGCGCGAGGTCATTCGAGATCAAGGTTTCATGTTGATCAGCGTATCAGGCGCCTATTAAGCGCTATAGTGACTGACTGACTGACTGCACTGACTGACCGACCGCCCCCAATTAGGATGTGAAGTAATTCATGTATGAGTAGAGTCACCAGGGACAAACTATGTAGTAGGTAGGTAGGCCCTCGATGGGGGATCTCCACTCCCCAGCCCGCCTTATGGACAGGTACAGGCACCAAATTGGATACCTACTAAGTACTCAGGTATGTAATGTGTGGATCTGTGTCGGCTTTACATGGGCTAAGTTAGGTAGTCAGTGGTAGTGTAGAGAAGCGGCAAGGAGGATGCGGCATTGCCATGCGTTGATCAATGGATCCTCCTTTGAATGGATAGTTAAGTAGACTTGTGCCATCACAGGAGAGATGGATAAAGTACCCAGTCACTCATGTCTTCCTGATCTAATATAGATCTGATGTAAGCGTTGAAGGAGGTGAGAGGCAGCCTGCGTGTCAATTTTCTTACGGTATAGTGTATGCGTGTGACAGAAAGAAGAAGTGCATATGAGGAGGGTTGAGTCAATGAAGTTGAGCAAGTGAGCAATCCGTTGTAACGAGGTCGACCTCTGAGCCCCAGTGGAAGCCCCAGTGAAGGGGACCCCTGTAGGGCGGGTGCGGCACTGTTCCTGGGCCCACTCCAAGCCCTATGTAAACGCCAGTCAGTGCATTGCATTGTCCCTAACCCACCCCGGAATCCTGTTGGAGCAGTAGTCTACTCGAGAAGTATCGAGGGCACCTTGTTCATATCAGGACCTTGCATCCTTCATTCCTCTTCATCTCTTTCAACCTTTTGAGGTCTAGAAACATTTTACCATACACACATCGCCACAGTTGATTATTACACGCGTAAGCCGTGCGGGGACACTGTTGCAATCAACTTGATTGTCGCTGCGTGGTACTTTATTCCGTATCCCAAACCGCTCGATGAGTTGTGGCCAGGGCTTGTCCAACACCGCCTAGTCTTTGACCCCGTCAAAAGTGGTCACTATTTCTGGACATTCTCTTGTCTTGCTGGCGCAATTCCAGAGTCATTCCCTGAGAAGGCACCTCTGCGGCCTCGGCCCACTCAAAAGGCAATAAGGCGTGACGGTCTATGCAAACGGCTGTGGGCCTTTGTTTCCCTTAGACCCCCGAGAGACCCAACGACCGACTTGGTTGCAGGCGCCAAACAACCTTGAACCACACCCCATCCCTCCAAGCTTTACTTATGGGGGCTATCTGGAACATAAATGAGGATGATTACCAGGCCGCAGAAAAGGGCCAAGACCAAAGGCTTTGCCGACAGATTTCCAAAACTCCTGTCAAGACCATCCCTCCTTCTCGACAACATACGCCCAGCACTTGGACTGACACATACGACAGCAAGATGACCCGAAACAAGACAGAGCGCATGAGCCAAAACCCATATGGGTGGGACACGGTCGCTTCTCTTGATCAGATAATTGACCATAAGATGGCATTGAGTGGTGTCTCCACGCCCAGAGACGGCGACTACAAGCAGAAGCGCGATGAGCTACGTAGACGTGAAGGGGCCCTAGGTTTCGAGTGGAAATGCACCCGCTCCGCGTCACCGAAGGAGAACAAGGTCAACCGGATACTACAGGCCCTAAGACGCCATGACGAAGGGAACATCTACGGCGCCGAGCCGCCACGGGAAGGCGCCGGCGGCCAGCTACATCCACGATTTGCCGGGGACCATTACCTGTCCAACAAGGGCCTTATCGACAAGACCGAGATCTTCAAGCTCGCAAGGCGCGCGCCCAAGGGTGCCCACCTGCACATCCACTTCAACGCGTGTCTGCAGCCGAGCGTGCTGCTCGACGTCGCGAGTGAGATGGACCACATGTACATCACGAGCGACCTGCCATTAGGGAACACGCTCTCCCGGAACAATCACAGGCGGTGCAAAATCCAATTCTCCATCATGGCCATAAAGGAGAGCCAGGGCAACCTGTTTGACCCGCGTTATGGGGACCGATTACCGATGAAGTTCAGCGAGTTTCTCAAGGAATTCGAACGGCACTACCCCGGCGAGGATGCCATGGCGTGGCTGCAAGAGAAACTAGTCTTCCGAGAGGAAGAGGCGCACGATTCACTGCAGACCGTCGGTGGCGCTTGGGAGGAGTTCAACTCCCGGACACAGATGATGAAGGGGCTGTTCAACTACGAGAAGGCGTACCGCACGTACACGCGGCGGTGCCTGGAGGACTTTGTGAGGGACAACATACAGTACGCCGAGATACGCCCCAACTTCATGGACACGAACCAGGTGTGGACCGACGACGGCGCGAGGAAGATCGACAACGTGGGCATCATGGAGATGATCATCGACGAGTACGACAGGTTCCAGGCCGAGACGAAGGATTACTTCGGCGGCCTGAAGATCATCTACTGCTGCCCGCGGTCGTGGCCCAACGAGAAGGTCGCCGGCGGGCTGAGGGAGTGCCTGGAGTTCAAGAAGAAGTGGCCCCGTTGGATCGCCGGGTTCGACCTCGTGGGCGAGGAGGGCAAGGGGAAGCCGCTGAGCGCCTTCGTGCCCGAATTCCTGCAGTTCCAGGAGGACTGCCGGCGGGCGGGCGTCGAGGTGCCGTTCCTGTTCCACTGCGGGGAGACGCTCGAGATCGGGTCCGAGACGGACGAGAACCTCCTGGACGCGCTGCTCCTGGGCTCGAAGCGGATCGGCCACGGGTTCGCCCTGGCGAGGCACCCGTACGTCATGGAGAAGATGAAGAAGGAGGGCATCTGCCTCGAAGTCTGCCCCATCTCGAACGAGGTCTTGGGGCTGACGCCCCGGGCGAACGGGCACTCCGTGTACAACCTCCTGGCTAATAATGTCCACTGCACGGTCAGCAGTGATAATGGGACGCTATTCAAGTAAGTGCTCACTTCCATCTCACCTAATCTCACCGATTATCGGTGAACCCCTGTCCTGATAAATATGCGAGGCTGACATACTCTTCACCTTCACAGCTCCACCCTCTCCCACGACTTCTACCAGGTCCTGATCGGCAAGCACGACATGACGCTCTTCGGCTGGAAGCAGCTCATCGAGTGGAGCCTCGAGCACGCGTGCATGTCCAAGGACGAGTACGAGGCTGTCCATGGCGTGTGGGCTCGGCGGTGGGACGAGTTCCTGGACTGGGCAGTCGAGGAATTTGGTTATTTCGATCCTACTCCTGGAGTTGACCACTGACCAGATCATCACTATTGATAAGGGGTAGTGGATGGTATCGTAATGGGGGAAAGTAGAATGTAACAATGCGGCTGTCTTGGCATTTTGATTGGCGATGGGATTTTGACGTTGTTATTGCTGGTCTGGTGGCTGTTTACTTGGATATGCCTCACCTTATGGGTTATGGGAATACTGGACTAATACTGGAGCCTCCCTTCTGCTAACATTGCCGCCACTTGAGGGAGATATTTCTGGGACCAGCAAGCTCAAAGCCTTACTCTGTCTTTGTCGTCGAAATATACCCCTGTCCTTTCGTGTGGAGGCGCCTCTACCTGAAGTGTCCACTGCTGGGTGCGGCGCATCTTCTGGACGTCCATTCAAATCGAGCCTTGAGGATGGGACGGATCCGTGCAGCTCTGATGTCTAGCCGCCGTGCACAGCCCGCGACAGGGGGCAAGCGAACCTGTTTTATCTCTTGTGATGCCTATCATGTTTGCTTCTGGAATCTGGTGATGCCGGGATTTCATATGTGAGTTATTATACCTCCCGCCTGGTCTCTTTTCTCCAAAGGGTTCCACCTCAGTCTTACGCCTCCGCCATCTAAGCAGAATCAACCATTGATCAGTCGGTAATCCGATCGATCTAGGTATTGCTGTATTTTGATGCGCATTTCTTCGCAGCAAGTCCACCTCAGGGAACTGCCCAGGCTTACACGTGTAACACATATTCTAGCAGAACCTTGGCACTTCAAGCAACTTGTTGGGCTACACATGAGTTTCACTTGTGATAGCCTACACGATAGACGACACCACCCCTCCAGTCAGTGGAACCAGTGGCTGACCTCCACCTCCCACACGTCTCACGGCCCACGGGACGGATACAGCCTATACAGGGATTTGATTCCTCCTGGTGACAGCGCGCAGGGTCTCCTAACCCGCTTCGCCTCAACAGCTCAGCTTATTTGAGGCCACCAAAATGTTTCCATTGTTGGTCCGTGGCGGAGACTTATCGAATACGCCCCGAATATCACTTGAGAGCTCTCTCCTCTTTTGTTTTTGATTATGAGGTTATTGCATCTCGTGAGGTGCACCTTGTCCCTCCACCTGTTGCTCATCGTTGATGCTGCGCTCGACGTTGTGTCTTGAACTCAACCAGCTTCTCAAATATTATATATATGCTTACATCTACGGAACTGGCAAACATTCACATGCGCGTGCCAGATCACGATCTCGAAGGTCGAATCCTCTCATACATACGTATCACCATCGACTAGGCCCAACAACAAAATTATTTGGTCAACATGGCCGACGACGGCTCATCAGCCTCACCAGCAGTGGCAGCATGGTTCCCCGTCACAAAGGGGAACTGGGGCCTAGACGCCGTCACCCTACTCGCCGTCATAGGCGAGGCCTCGATAACGGACCACGCCCAGCCCATCACGGCCTCGGTCCTGTGCCTCCTCCCCCGCATCCTGCCCGCGCCCCAGGCCCTCCTGAAGCCGACGAGGCCGCCGCGGCTGCCCGACTACCCCGCCAAGATGGCGGGCGTGCACAGCGGCGTGGTGAGCGACTCGGTCGGCTTCTTCGCCAACATCATCCACCCCCTCGAGGACCAGAAGCCCTTCTCCTTCAGGGTGCTCGAGGTCAGGCACAGGGAGGAGGAGGAGGGCGGCCTGGGCGCCGGGGTGGAGACGGGGCCCTCGAGGCGGGGACGCTGGCTGACCAGGCTGTGGTCTCGCCATCACGCGAGCAGGGCGCTCCGGAGACCTCCCTCGGCCAATGATGATGATGATGATATCAGAGGGGACCTGGCGGACAGCAAGAAGAAGGGGCAGGCGACTGCGGCGGCCAGGGGCGTGGCGTTCGTCGCCGACCCGGAGAAGGGCACCGTTGACGCCCATCACCACCAGGACGACCACCACAAATCCCACGGCGGGGAGCCCACACCGGGCATCAAGAGGAGGCGCACGGCGAAGGAGAAGGTGACGGACTTCATCGCGAACCCGACGCTGACGCCCGTGTCCCGGCCCGCGGTGCCGCCGGCGTGGAGCAGCCCGATCCACATCGTGACGGTGTCGTCCTTCGTCATGACGCTCGTCATCTTCGGCATGACGGCCTACTGGCGGGACGGCAACGCCCTGCTCGCCACCTTCATCATCTCCCTGCAGTCCAGCCTCGTGGGCTACGCGTCGTGGTGGAAGCCGCGGCTGATGGTCCGCCCGCCGCACACGACCGACGTCCCGCCGGGGGACATGATGATCCGCACCAAGGAGGGCGCCTTCATCCTGGTCAAGTGCACCGAGGAGGTGGCGCGGGAGCTGTACGGCGCGGGGACCGAGTGCGAGTACCACGTCGGCGGCCGCGCCTACCGCTTCCTCATGGCCATGGGCACCATGATGCTCATGGCCGGCGTCGTGCTGCTGGGCAACGTCAAGTTCAACGCCCAGGCCCTCATCGCGGGGGGTTACATCGCCCTCAACGGCGCCTACTGGCTCCTGGGCATGCTGCCCAGGCGCTACTTCTGGGACCTCTCCCGGTACGCGTGGGAGGACGTGACCCCCGCCGACGCCCGCGACGCGGACAGGCTGGGCAGCGCGCGCGACTCCGGGTCCCCCGGGGTCGAGGGGTACCCCAGCTTCACGCGGACGCTGTGGTACGCCGTCCGCGAGACCAAGGGCCAGACGGGGTGGGTGGGGAGGAGCGGGGCGGCCCCCGGGACGGCGCTCTGGCGGAAGTGGCTCGAGGAGGCGGGCGAGCGCGCCAGGCTCGGGGACCGCGGCTGGCCCGCCGTGCGGCGCAAGGACGAGATCATGAGGGAGGGCCTCAGCAGGCCGGCCGGGCCCGGGGAGCCCAGGACGGACGCTGCGGAGCAGCATGCGCCGCTGGAGGAGGTCCAGGTCAGGTCTAGCATGGACCAGGCTGTCGGCTCGCGCTTCTGAAAGGGCGATCGGACTGGGTTAGGGTCCTCTTGAGGCGCTTGTTGTTTGTTCGCAGGTAACCCAGCTTGGTTTGGGTGATCTGTCAGTGTGCTTTTCATGATCTATATGGGTTTCCCGTGGAGCATTAGGGGGACATATTGCATACCTTAGCATAGCGAGGCGTTCTTTCTTTCACCTTTCTGCTTCAATCATGATAACGAGAGCATTGAAGCCGTTTTAGTGATACAAACTTCGTCATATTATTGTTTCATGTGATAAAACACACCAGAAGTATCTGTCAGCTGGATCAGTGTCTCTCCGAATACCTCACACAACCCATTTTCCGACTGGTTTGATCTATGTTGAACAGACAGAGCAAGAGCTCGTGATGGCGGTACTTCTCAACACTGTCTTCTGGATATATGACTCGGACCTTTATTGGTCCCAGAACCAGATTTGGGATATAACCTGTGGTTCTTGCGCTGCATCACGATGTGGAAGGCTATTGGGGTGACATGGGGCAGTTGCAGGTGAACAGAACAGTGAGGATTCCGGTTATTGGGCTGGAGTGCAAGGCAATGTATGGACTAGACCCTGGATGAGCCAACATACCCGCGATACCTGAGTAGTAACGTCAAGTTCTTCATATTGGAACGCTGAGTGCCATGTATGGTGTCAAAGAGTGCCGAACATCTATGTAGGGCCCGATATAAACGTTTCATAACTCTTTACCCGAGTCGACGCTGCCGACGGCGTGGGGGCTTCAAAAGGATTACAGTTCGGCCACAATGACAGCAAAATGCACAAATGACTGCGTTCGTGAGATGGCTTGTAAGCGATATGAACGCCTGGGCTCCAGAAGCCCTTGGCAGGTAAGCACCTAGCCACTCCAAGGAGATTCTGTCCGTTGAAAACACTTTCAAGCATCGCAGCACATGTGCTGCCGAGAGCCACCATGTCAGATGAATATAACGAAAGCCGATGCTGTCCAGTTACACGAATGTACTATTCTTTGGGCTCATGGTAACTATCGAGCAACCTGCTGGCTACCGACTCAGTCGGCGCTCGCACACGCCAAAAGTGCCAGCTTCAGTCAGGTCGACAGACTCGGCGGTTTCGAAAGCAGAGCATCACCTGCCCCATCCACAGAGCCTCGCTATCCAAGAGCCAGATGTGTTCCTGTTACTACTCTTCTGAGCAGTGTCTTCCTGTGCTATTTTCGCATCTTCCACCGAGTCCACCGAGTCCATGGAGTGGTCTCTTGCTTTGTCTTCCGCATGCTTCTCCGCTGCCACATAGTTCAGGACCAGAGAGAAATCCCCCTCTTGCGCACCAAAGAAACTGCCATGTTGTCGTCAGTACAAAAGTCCATCCACTGGAGGGTGTAGATTCACAGTGAGGAGTGGGGCTTATGAAAGCCCCTGTCCGGGGCAAAAGGGAAGCGAATCAGATCGCTAGAGAAGTAGAGCACCCACCTTCTCATCATGAAGCTAAACCTCTTGACGTTGGTAAGATCCAGCGGCTCCGCGTCAGGCTTGGGCTTGCCCCGGTAGGTAGGCTTGAACTCCCGGAAAGGGATGACCAGCTTGTGGGAGCCGCCATTCCCACCATTTCCGGTACCGGAACCACCACCACCGACGATGAAATCATACTCCCAGCTGATGGTGCTTTGCTCCCTCCCGTCCGGCATCTTGGGAAGCACCTCATCCTTGAGCGTGATAGTGTACTTCCTGTCGTCACCGTGCGCCACGTCGATCACCAGAGTGTCGTAGCCGGAGAGATCCCAGCCGGGGAAGCCGTCCACGGTCCTCTGAGAGGCGAATCCGGCGCCTCCAAGGGCTGTGATGTCAAGGTTCCCGGAGAACTCGGCACGAGGTCCCTTGCCGGATTGCCTGTCATCATCGTCGTGGTGGTGGTGATGATGATGATCGTTGGTGACGGGGGTCAGGTAGGACTGCGATTTCCCACCCCGTACGCGATCATCCGAGGAGGTGAACTCGGCAGCGTCCCAGGGCCTGTTTGTTTTGTGTTGTTTAGCATCACCTTGTTCTCTCTTTCACTGTCTTTGACTCTATCTCTAAGGCATGTCTTTTCTCTCTTGCCGGGCTGGTGAGATCCGGATATCGGATATCCCGACCTCGGCGCCGGCTCACCATCGCGGGATAAGCACTCGGTGTGAGTTGCGACACTAAGCCGAATACGGGGACATACGATGATGCTCACAAATCCCGAACCGGGATAGGAGACTGGAGGGGGAGGAGGAGGCTTACTTGTCCCCTCCGAAGAGGTACCTTCCGTTATGGCCGACCATTTGTGATGTTGTCAGGGGGTTCCGTTATCTCCGGGCGACTGTTCCAGCTCACTGTAGTGTACCTACCACCACCGTGACTGGACCGTAAGCGGAGCAGGGGAGAGGAGTCTGGCTCGAGGTTGTGTAGGTTGCCAAGGATAGGGAACTGCTTGCTGCCTGAATCTGGGTCCAGAGATGCCAGGACAACCTTGGAACCTTGAGACCTTGGAACCTTGGAAGTGACTTATTCGAAGATGTTAGGGGTACCCAGGTAGCTGGAGAAAAAGGGCGGGATACTGTCTGTACGTGAATGGGTCGATGCAGATGAGCAGTTGCGGTTCCGTTACAATCAGGAGCATCATTGAGGCCAAGGTTCCTTCCGTATGAACTGATCCTTCCATCCTTCGTAGTTCATGATGTGATACGCTACAGAGACGGGAGCTAGGCCGGAGGACCCATAACTCTTTCCCCGTATGACGGACCATGACGCTACCGATACTGTGG
Organism: Cytospora leucostoma; assembly: GCA_003795295.1. Lineage (NCBI taxonomy): Eukaryota > Fungi > Ascomycota > Sordariomycetes > Diaporthales > Cytosporaceae > Cytospora > Cytospora leucostoma. Next base: position 84,285 of record LKEB01000091.1, read on the forward strand.
TAACAAGGGACTGGGCCCCGTTCTCCCGTTTCACACGCAACGAACATCGGTACTAGGGTATGTAGATGCTTTCAAGGTTCAGGGTTGCGCTTAAAGTATGGGTCAAAGCCTGGAAACAGTATTTGATTGGGTAATACGCGCGTCTATCATTTGGATGCCTTTGGCCTGAAGAGCCCTAACCCTGAATGAATCAACGTCTATCCATTCATCTACTACACAGTAGATGTCCTTTACCCCTGATGAGACGTATTCCGGTAGTAACTCGATACCATATAAGAGGGAATTCGACATGATTTCTTGCCTTGGTTGGCATCCCAGACAAGACTTGAGTTCCATGGTTTTGTGCCAGCGAGAATATGCCCGCCCAGCATTCTCCCGTGGGGGATCCGCAACTGAAGGATCGCATTCACAGGGTTCACAGCCCTTCTCCGCCGAATCCAGAAAAGAGGAGAAGACGGAGACACACGCATCAGTGCCGCGGAGATCTTCCTCTCGACATGCAAGTCAAACTCAGGGAGTCCCATGGTACCGAAGAATGAAAGAACGATCCAGGGGTAGCATCTCATTGCTTTCGATGGGGCCGCCTGCCTGCTGTGGGCCCGGTCGCTCTCCGCGAGGCTGCGTCTCGGTGAGTAATCAGGACAGGGACTTCCCGCAGCCTTCTCTGGTTTCCTTCGGTCAAGCACCCGCGATGTTGGAAAAAGCACGTTGAGGCTCAGAGGGTACATGTACACGTGTATAGACCTTCTGGGCTGCTGCGACGCAACTTCACCACATACATAAAAGTCCGGGGTCCTTGCCCAGATGCACATGTGTGGGTCCTCGACTCCAACATTGAAGGGTCCCATCGCGAGCCTTGTCACTTCGGCACCGAAGCGGGATGAATCGGTGATTCCTTCCACGGGTATCATAGATGGCGAGTGGGTATGCGTCCGATGCTAGCTATGTACATGCACTAAATTACACGTGTTAAAGACAACGGCTCACAGCGGGAAACGCACGATCCCGTAGGATCCGTCACACGGGCGGGCGCGTGACGACTTACACCACCTACTATACCTATATAGGCACGGCGGACAGGAACCTTGACAAGGGCCTTGACCAGGGGCCGCAGGAGACAAGCCATACAGCATCGTTCAAAGAGGCTCAAGAGAGAGATAGGACGAAGACCCCCTAAGTGAAGGATTCTGATCCCTCGAGACCTCGCCCCCCCCTCCTCCCTCTAAGCGAGCAGCCTGTCTGTCATTGTCATGCCATGATGCCTTGCTTTACTCTATCTCCTTGATAAGAGTATGCAGATCGCCTGAGACTGGGGGCAGGATGCGATTGCTCATGCGAGTGCGAGCGCGAGTGCGGTTGCGAGCTGGACAGCCAACAGCAGTCTCTGTAGGGTGTCCTCGGGTGAACAACCTGCGTTGGTGGCTCGCCTCAACGCAGAGCCGCATCCTGCTTATAAACCCAGGGCTATTATGACTGGATGCATCAAGGTCAAGCGCAATCTCTTTCGGCCCCGAGACTGGGATCTCCATGTGGGGAAGAAGAGAACATTAAATGAAGTAGGGAGGGGAAACACAAATGAAAGAGAGAAACTCAGATAGGATAGTCCACAGGTCCAGGGACAGGGCTTGGGAAGACGTGCGCGTCGCGACGCGGCCCGGGGACGACATCCCATGCTACGTGTCAACTCAGGACTGCCAACAATCGGTCCTTTGCAGCAGGTGCCGTCCTCAACTCCCGAGCCACCCTACGGGTCCAACGTAGAGGCGGTCCTAAAGAGCTAAACCAACACGGGCTGGGAGTCGAATCCTCAGGCCTAGCGGCCGTTCACAAGCAAAGGATTCGCTAGTTCATGAAGGCCCATGTTACTTGACTGGGCTGCTGGGTGCGTTGATAGAGATGACAGTGAAGTAAGAACTGCCTACTCGATACTGTAGACTTGCCGGTCGGTGAACCAAGCAAGCCATTCTCTGGTGCTGTTTCCAACGGGGGCTGTGTGGACAAAGGCGGAGGCTATGTAAGCCATGTAATTTAACCCGTCGTGTGTTCCAGGAGAGGCATACGATGACAATCTCAACGTAAACAGCCTCAGGCTCTTCAGCCACAGTTATGACATCTTTGGTCGATCACTTCCCGTGCAGGAAGACATGATTCCTATTCACAAGTGACTCCAGGCGAAGTGAAAGAAACAAAGAAACCTATCGTCAAGTGCCGCGCAGTGAGTTCAGACTCGCCCTGAAATGTGGCGGATTATGTCAGACGGGTATCTACTCCCCAATCGTGGAAACCGTTGAATTACGGGGGTCCTTGTGATTCCCTTTTTCCCCCGAGCGAGCGGCCCCAGGAGACTGTCACCGCTGCACCTCGTAGGGCTGAGATGGGGGAAGCCAAAAACTCACCCCGTCAGCACCAGACAAAACCGCCGGCTCTCCAAAAAGAACCAGCTAATTTGGCCAGATAGCAGAATATCGTGGGTCTCGAACGTGCTGACCTTCATCACGGGGCTGTCACTTGTACCCTAGGGTAGCAACCGCGAAGGTCTTCGTGGAGGTTCACGCATTCTATGTCACAGCAGGTAGTCTGAGCGATCTGATTGAAAAGAAGTGGCATTGATGTATAATCTGGTACTCCGTGATTGCGCCTAAAACCTAACCCATCTGCAGGTCAGCGAGACCTGGTATGTGTGCCTCATCCTTTTGAGCCGAGCCACCTTCTGTTTATCCTAAACCAAATTTGCACTCCAAAATAATGTGAACCTTCGAGATCCCAGGGGACCATAACTCCGATACCCTAAAGAAGCGCAGAACACGCAATAGACAGCGAATTCCAGACATGACGGTTTGAACCTGGTAACGTATGAACAAGAAATATAACACCCAACGCTGCATCCAAATCATGTAGATGGAGACCACCTCACTTCACACGTCCCTCCATATGCCTCACGGGGAAGGCATGGACAAGGGCGTCACTGGGTACGCGCACCAATCCCCCTCGGGAGTGCACTCGGAATGGTGTTCTAAGCAGGGCGACAGGGATGGGGTCTGTAGCGGTGGCTGAGGTCAGCACTCCGTATACGACATTCGAATCTCTTTTTCTCACCGACGCACAAAGTGCTCAACTCCGAGACGGGGGAGGAGGATAACGAGGGCGAAAAGGAACAGGCGCAGCGAGAGAACCGGTAGTAGCACCAGTCGAGCTGCCGAAGGGTGGGAGGGTTTTGTGCTGAGTTTGGACGTGGCGTAAGGAACTCACATGAGGATTTGAATCGTAGTGCGAGGAGTTCACCCCAAGCGTGTAGTCGCCGTAGTTGGAGAACGACGACATCGACTCATTCCCCCCGTTGAGGTTTTGTGCCTTGTAGGCATCCGCGAAGAACGTCATGGGTGGCAGCGTTGGTGCTGTCGTTGTGGCCATGCCGAAGTGGTAGGGTGCGGATGTCGAGATGGGCTGAGTCTGTGGGCTGCCAAAGGGGGGCATCATCATGCCACTGTCACTGGGAGGAGAGTATGTTGCGTGGTAGTTGGAAGAAGATCGCGGGCTCGAGGCCGGGGGACTTGGCGAGAAGAACTGGTCCTCTGGGTTCATTGGTGGCGTGAATGGGTTGTGCGATACTTGTTGAGGAGGCGCCAGCGTCTGGCCAGATGCTGGTGGTGGTGAGGATTGCCGCCGGTGCGACTTCTTGTTCTTTGTTGCCTTCTTGCTGCCACCGCTGATTTGGGTCTTGTTCCCATCCGTACCTGCTCGTCTCTCCAAGTCTGCCATGCGCTCCTTGATCTTCTTGCCTGCAGCCAAGTTAGTGATCTGCAGGGCTCGTACGTGAGAACAATGCCACCTACGGTAGTTACGCTGGGCAATGCGATTCTGTATCCTACGGCGCTCAGCGAGATCTGAAACCTTGGTCCAGTCCTCGTCCGGGTGTGCTGAGCTGCTGAAGGCACTGCTGGTGCTCGGGTACTGCCTCGCTGAAACCTGTTGTGGTTGCTGAGGCCAGGTAGAGTATTGTTGGAAGTGATGGTCGGGTGCCATCACCGGAAACATCTGCTGAGAGTCTGGCGACATGGTCATATCTGTGGCAGGGGACTGTTGAATGTGCCGTGACGAGGCTGCCGTGGTCGAGGCTGGACGAATACACGTTCAATGAGTCTTGGTGATATATTGTTGATTACCTACTAAGAAAGTAGGTCTGAATCCCTAAGTGATCTTGAGAGAAGCTTTAGATCTTAGAAGAGGAGTGATCTTTGGAGCCGAAAAGAGATGACTCGGAAGGAAGGAGGCGTGGTGGGATTCGAAGATATAAGTATTATTTCGGCTGACTAGAAGGAGGGCAAGACGAAGGGTAGGCCGGCCCCCCCCCCCTGCCTGCCCCCCATGGCCGTGCCGAGAAAGTCCATGTCCCATGTGGGCCGCAGTGCCCCCATATCTCCGCACGGGATCTACTGTCAACATGTACATGAGTACATGATTTGAAGAGGCGGAAGGATGGAAGGGAAGGACATAACCATGGGTGTGTACATGACTACTCAACATGAATGGCACACAGATCGAGTCCCGGGGCGGAGTTTAGGGTAGGACCTACCGACCCTTGTCATCACCCCTGCAAACTCCAGAACTGCGACCCATGCACCCCTGCACCCCTGCACCCTGTACCCTGTACCCCTGCGGCCCAGGACTGTGGACCTTCTCGGGAGCCCTGAAGGTCATGTATAGTATCAAGGTACGTACCTGTTATGTCATGTCGTATATTTGTAGAAAAAGAGAAACGGAGAGCCATGAGAGGAGGTAGGTACGAGATTACATAGCTCAGGCTCGGTCGAACAGGGTAGATCCCAACCCATGGAACGTAGCTACCGATCTAGGGCGGGAGTTAGCATAGAGCTCCGGGCTCGGGATGATAGCTAAGATAGAAGGGCAAGTGTGCTATCCCGCCAGCCCCGGGCGTCGAGAACGGCAGCCCTTCGGTACGTGCGTCGGTAGACATCAAGGTAGGTCGTAGCAATAGGCTTCCGTAGCTCGCATTTTCTCCCCTGTATTTCATTCAACTCTGGACCTACAAATGCATATATGGTTACAGTTACAAATACAACTCTGATACAGCCATAATGGTAACTTTGGTGCAGCTTGACTGGGCTGCATATGAGCGGTGGCGGCAGGGACAGCACAGCACAGCAGAGCACAGCACAGGCAGGGCAAAAGGGCGGGCGGCAAGGATGTGTGGGTTTTTTGAAAAGGCGGGCATGGGACTTGGGTACCTTGAAGAATGCTGGTCGCATCGTGGAGTACTGAACTTTTGGGAAGGGCTCTGATTGGCGACCTCGGTGCGGAATGCAAACAGGTATGTACCTAGGTACCTTAGGTAGCATTGTACGGACGGTCTGGGAATTGGAACAGATGTACCTACCTAGGTACCTACTTGGAATCCTGGGTACCTAGGTATCCAGGTCGGTCATAGTACGACACCATCCGTACAGAGGGAAGGAAGGTGCGCGAGAGGAGTAGAGCTGGACCACCTACACTACTGGGTCCAGACTTCCTAGATAGAGCAGGCGGGGTGGGGTGGGGCGTAGATTGAAACATCAACGATTGAACTAGTAGTTACCTAGGTACCTAGGTAGTGTACATACGGTACACTAGAGAGGAGTGGATCTCCCAAGCAAAAAGACCTACAGATTGTCGAGAAACGGAGGCACCTGCGTCTGGGGGGGCTTAGCAAAACGGTGGGGCATGTGGTCTGATGATGATGTACGGTAGCATTCACCTAGCTGCTCTCCGTTTGCTAGCCTTACCGCGCTGACAGGCTGGAGCACAACCACCGCATTCCGCAACGCAACACAACGCGATGCAACGCAATGCAACATCCAAGACCCGTCATGACCACTATTCACGGAAATCTCTATCCACGGAGACACGCATCTGCGCACATCAGCAGGAGCAAGCGCGGTAATACCAAAATAGAGCTCTCGACTCCAGCACATGACGCACGCAACATTTGTCTCGCATGGCATTCTACTCCAAGCCCGACGACACTGCCGCCGTTTCTCAATTTGACTCGGCTCGAGCTCGACCCGCCGCTCCGGCTACGCCTCCCTGGCAACGGGTGGGAACGGGGTTGAACCTGGCATGACTTCTCGGCCTTAGGAACGAACAATGTCCGCGCACCGACGCACAGGCGCACCAACATCTCGAACGCGTCTGCGCTCCTACCGTTGTACTTACCATAACAGACTCCCTGCACATCCATTGAAAGAAGCTTATGAATCCTGCGGGCCTGGGGAATCCAAAGCCCCTACAGGTCTCCTCTCAACCTCAAGCGCTCCCCCTCCTCCCACACCAAGATAGTTTCGGTGCCGTGGTCACTGGTGACGAGGATGTCTGAAGCTGTGACCACCAACAGCTCTTCGGCTCCGACTCTCCGGGGGTGGGTGGATATCCCTGGATCTGTAAACTTAGTCGCCTGGAAAGAAGATCAGTAGATCACTCTTGCTTTCAAGGATACTTACTGCGGCGCACGTTTTCCACGACACCCTCTGCCTGTCGAGATACCGGGGGCTGAATTTCTCGGCATACCGACCGGCTTGGTCTCGGGTGCTTCCTTTGATTTTGGGATTGCGTTCTATTTCTAGCAGCGACGGCGCTTAAGAGCACCCCGAAACGGAAACACCCTTGCCGATCAAAGTCGACCACTGAGCACGCTTCCTTTGCTTTCTCGTCATGGTGATAATTATCATTGCTCCACACAAGGTGCTTTGGAGACATACACCGCATTTCTTTCTGTGCTCACTGTTTTCCGACTCGCCTTCCTTGTTCGTCAAGCTGCGGGTCTGCGGCGCATCCGCCGTCTTACCCGCTCAGGGGTGCCGCGTGGTATTCCAGCCCTATCGTCCGGTACTCACGACGTCAGGCTGGGGAATTCCCCTGAAACTTTGGGGCTTATCGGTGACTTATGGTCACGGCCACGGTCCTGATGATGTCTCGAAGGATTGCGGTCCTAGATGCGAATGAAGAAGCGTCCATTGGTTGATGCCGTCGTCGTAAACAACTCGCACGGCAGTCTCGATGGATTGCACAGCGACGACAAGCCCCGTGCTACTCTATCAGGCAACTGGACATACTGGTTATCATTCTATCTCCTACAGTACTACAAGCCTGTGCGGCCCCCATCAGCAGTTGCTCCGAAGGATATTGCGAGCTTGGCTTCAGGCGACCCAGCTTCAATATACTCAGGTAGGCAATCGGAAAGGCTGCTTTGCTGGCTTGGCAGACTTCGAGGGCGATCCGCAATTTCCCAGAATGTCTTGCGCACTCGTGCCCATATCGGGCAAGACTCTCCGACCTTGAGTTAGTTTCATTGGGGTGGGCAAGAGGGCGCTACAGCACTCCATCTACCGTTGACCATCATCACCTTAAATTCCACGTGCTTGATAATGCTGCTATTTTCGGATCCCTGCACTTACAAACCAGCATCCGGTCTCACCATTGGCCATTATTTGCGACATCTGCAGGACTAGGCTGCGGCATGCTGCTACTAGCGATCAGAAGACGGCCTACTCGCTCCTTGACCGCATTGTCGCCGTTGAGATGGTGCAGACCTCACCCATCCCAGCCTTCTTACCTCGTTGTCTCCAACTAGACTGGATGCCTTCGAACGAAGGACCGCTGATTTACCAGCATTGGGCTCGAGATGGTGTGCCAAACCATCGGTGACAGGACGGTTCACGGCATATTCGCGTTACACCCCTCCCAGCAATATGGCTCGAGTGATCTGTGGTGACACCGCTGTTCTGCGAGAGATCACTTTGATCTGCAGCGTGCCTTTCCGCCGGTACGCACTACACCACGGTAACACGTACACTGTCACTCGGAACCCTTCCTCTTGCCCTACGATTCCTTCTGCATGGGCGAGCACAACTTGCTCAGTCAGCACCTTGTTTGGCTAAGATCCGCTCAGGTCTATGATTCGGAGGGTTTTTCTCCATTTCGAGAATATTTCCAGACGGAACTCGCCACAAGTGGGAACGGTTGACGGTCAAGCCGGGCGTCCAAGACCCTGCAGGAGGATGCACCCCTCCTCGGCTTTGATCAGAGGTTGGCATCAAAGTCAACAGCCCATTGCACCCGCCTTCCAGGATCTCTGCACTTAGCACAACGCCAGATTGTCGAGGACCTAGTCTTGATCCTGCTTTTGGGGAACTTCCTATCTGGACCTTGGCCGACCCCATATGCGATCTGCCACGGCACGTATAATGATCTCCAGGGGGGTGGATACATGGTCGCGGTCCTTTGGCCCCCAACCCTCTCCCCGCTGCATTACGCCCTGCAGGGATCTGTAGGAGAAGGGGGGGGGGCAATTATTGTATCCAGACCCCCGTTACCTGAGGCGCTCTGGGTATGCATGGTACTTTGAGGCCTAGTGGGGGAGCGGAATGGGAGGGTAAGCTATATCTGTATCCGTGCTCGACCCCTGACCCCTGAAGGAAAGCCACTGACATAGACCGTGTTCAGCCTTATCCCAGACCGTCGGCCACTCTCACGAGTCTTGGGCTGCTAGTGTTGACCAGCCACAGCTAGTCTCGAGAGCTTTCCTCAACTTCGAGGCTTGGCCTGTGTCGGCCGCTCTCGTGACTATCCTATCTCTTCTAGACGAAGGCGCAGGTTTGACCTCCATGCTGAAGCACACTCGCCCTCTCCAAACGGAGAGGTTCTGATTTCCTACTCAGCCGAGAGCTTGCGTATCTGTTGAGAGTGATGCCTAGTTGCGCGTCGGTGTCGCCTTGTCTAGGCCCTCAACACGGTTCCATGAAGTCACCCCCTCCCCCCCTCAGTACACTAATTTTGCCCACTTAAGATACCCGCTATCTATCCATGGTCGTCAACCGCATATATATTCCGACCAATGGAAGTGGTAGGACACAGGCTTCGTGTGCTCTGGCCGCGCGGACTTCATCGATCATAGTGGATCCAAGCCTGCGCGAGGATTGTGGAAAATGCTGGGGTTTAGAGCTGCGCCGCTTGCAACACGGAGACTAAGAGGTTATTGGCAGTGCCAGAGGCTCCTCTGGCCTTACAGACGCCGTGCGAGTCATAGGGACCATGCTGTTCCACCTGGCCACTTTGACTATAACAGAGACAGAGTCACAGTGGCTGCATCAACACGTGAAACGACACACCACAGCGTCAGCCTGTCAAGATTACAGATGTTCTAGAAGGAGCGGGACGGTGGCTTCCTCTGACAGCGGCTGGTCCGTCCTGAAGAAACGGTGCACCTCGCACCTCATCTGCGCCTCGGCAAAGAATCTTAGGGCTGACGACCCACGATCCACCCCCTCCCCCTCCCCTCGCTTCTCTGCTACAGTACTTAGTACTCACTCGGTCAGTAATCAAGATCCCCCGCTCTCCTCACCCAGTCAAGGGATTTACCCTTCTCTCGGGTACGCCTTTCAGACTTAGGCATCTGGAAAAGGGGTGCCGAAGCCTCTGCACCATGCCATGTCGAGAAAAGGGCGTCCCGCCGCCACGGGTCTGCCACTCCTCTTTTTCCCCACGCCACTTGACACAACGGGGTTGCATAGACGTCTGTAAAGAACATGCTTCCGTGGGGGCAAAGGTGTGGTCTTCGATTCGGTGTGGTCTTAGATTCGGTCTGAAGACCGCCGTCCAAACCTGACGATATTCCTACAACGACGCCAGCCTTCAGGGTGAAACTGTGCGCCCACACACTCTCTTGGGGGCCGGGTCGAGTGGCCTTCAAACGAACAGTCGTGCCTGTCCCATTCGCCACCTCCAATGTGGGAGCCAGGAAACTTATCTGAGGCTCCGTAGCAAGCCGACCAGGCAGCGAGGTAGACCATGTGTAATCCAGTGGCGACAGCCGACATACCGTGGACGAACGTAGCTTCTCCACCTCGATGCTCAACAATGCCTAGCGGCACATGTTTTTCACAAATCTGAGATGGGGTCCAATCCGTGCTTGGAACTGTGAAGATAAGGAAGAGTTATGAGAGATCCCCGACGACGCACTGTTCAGACTGAAACACCTGCCCGCTCCGCGGCCGCAGACCCAGTACAACAGGAAATCAGATCGCATCATGTATGGTAAACAGGTGGGTGTCAGAGATTCTGACAGGCACTGGCTCTGGTAACAGTGGTAAGGCAGATTTCTGTCACGTCGTACAGCAGCTATAGGTGTGCGTATCCCGACGTATGTAGGGCTAGATAAGATATAACACGGTCCATTAGCTCGGTACTCTACGGAGATCATATTGCTGCGAAGCCCTAGCAAAGGGACTGCACCAAGCGGGAATCCGTCGGTATCAAGCTTATACGTCCTTCTGCTCGCCCTCATACATCAGTGCCCGTGTATGAGCCATACCCCCCTGAGGGGATGTGTGCCAGTGATTACAAACAACGGTCCGCAAGGTGGGCTTCAACGTTTGGGCGGGAGGGGTCTCGTAGCGGCAGAGGCCACGTTCTGAGGGTGACAGATATTTGGGGGCCAGGGGCGGCAATACTTGCTCCAGGAAGTGCGTTACGAATGCGAACATGTAATGCACACCGGAGAGGCCCCGACCAACCCTAATCGAGGACATAACCTCATGGGTTGCAGGGTGGGCACGAGGCACAGCTCGCGGTATGGAGCGAGAAAAGGAGACTCACTCACTCAGACTCATGAGAATGAGAATCTTGTATCATCGACCTGTGCTAAAACAAACGTCGTGTAGACACGCTCGCGTGCTGTGGTTGTTGTGAAGGATGCGAAGCAAGATACGAGGTGGCCCTGGTGGCCCTGGTGGCCCTGGTGGCCCTGGTGGCCCTGGCGGCCCAGGGGTCCGGTCCCATGTCGTTGGCGCGATGTCACGCCGCGGGCATGTACCCACAAGGCCGGGTTATACAGCAACAGATTGCGATCAAGTGCGATAGGGAGTGGGGCCCGTGATGAGCTCGCGCTTGGTACCCAATAGGATAACTCGGTCGGCCATTGGGCCGTGCCCGACTCTGATTCCCCACCTAGCTGTCTGGGTACGGGACAAGGTACTGAGCGATCCGCAGATGGGCCCATGATGGCTCAATCTGTGCCAAGTGACGTCTATGTGTCAGGTTAAGTGACTAGCACTCTGGTGCTATTCTTACCGGCCCCAATTCGGGCCTTTGGTCTGGCACGCTGGGAGGTCGACCGACCTGAGACGACCAGCAGCCGCTCGACAGCCGCCGGCGCCAACGCCGCCGCCTACTGCAGGCGGAGCTGTGCGCCCACTCTGAGTCTTGTGGTTCTGTGAAGACCACTCATATCAAACCTTGAGGCCTGCTCGCTGCGATGGCTCGATTCGTGCCGGCTTGTACCAGCAAGTCTGAAAGGGTCCGAAAGGCGGAATATGTGTCATGAAGCGGCCATCGACTCTGCCAGCTCGCGCGATACAAGCTACATAGATCTCAATCGGAGATGTCGTGCGCGTCTTTCTTCTCAAGCTCAGCTGTGTGGGGAAAGATCGCCCCGGGTCCACACGGCAACTACATAGAGTGGTGAGTAAGCGAACCCAGCGTTGAATTTTAGTCCCAGGTGCCGTCCGCGCCCGGCCGCAGGACTCCACTGTGTACTGGCCCGTGGGTGGGGACATGAAACGGTCAGAAGGATTAATACAGACCCCCCGAACCTAGAGATGGTGCAGACCCTTTGATCGTGCCCCCCCCCCCAACAAGGACGATGACTGGACGGTGGTGGCTTTCGTTTATGGTCGAACAGGATTTGAGTGAAAATCCTCCGCGGCCGCGCCCTTGATTGCGGGCTACGGTGTTCGCGGAAGAGGCACCCTGGCTCTGGGACTCTTACAGTGTATCGAGGAGCCACGTTGTCTCCCATGCTGAAAAGATGTGTTCTCGGTAGGTTGTTGTAGCAGTCGAGACGACGATACTTGTTGGAAGATAACCCCACCCTGTGTCTCCGCGAAGTGCCAAGTCGCTCATGTACCTGTATGTCAGACGTCTATTTTGTTGTCGCAGGTACATCCACAGCCCTCAGGCCTCGGAGAAACCAGGGTCTGTGCTTCGACTGCAACGGCTGTTCGCCAAGCTGCTCTCAGAACCGTCCAAAGTCACAGGCAAACAAACTGTAACGTATCGAGCTGTCGACCAAGCTGTCTGCCTAGCGACCTGCAGGACACCATCACGCACTTGTGTGCTAGGCGTTTCGAGAGCTCTAGTACGCTGGGGATTTGTAATCTCATTGAGAAGAGATGGCTTAGAAATTGCATTGCATGCATGTCACGGCCAGGCTAAGTCCTGATCTTCCAAGTGTAGTGAGCTCAGAAGGACCCATAATGCAGCTGGTCCGTAGTGCAATGCAACGGCCGCCGGGTCTTTTGCCTGCTAGTACTCGAGACGGGGATCTTCTAGCGGTGAGGCTACCGAGATGATCAAAGGCGGCGTATCTGCGATGTGTTGACGATCATCTGGAAGGCAAAAGTGTCGTGTGCGGGAAGTATGCGTTTGTTGGCTCCGTCCGTGACGCGACGTCGGGATTTGGACGCAGGTGCAAGGTCATGTTCGCAATTAACTGCTATCATCTGTGATGCGGGGTTGAAATGCCCAATGTGCCGTCACCTGCGTGGTGAGCTCAGGGCCCAGGTCGGCCTCTCCGTCATGTCGATGGGATTGGAGGAGAGCCATAGGGCTGAACCCGACCCCACTCCCCAGACCCGACAACAAGGAACGGATCAGCACGCAAAGGGGGTCCGATGTGGGGATCGAGAGGTTACAGTGTATGCCTGTCACCTTGTCAGGTGGTCCGTCCACCAAAATTGTGATACACTCCATGATTGTTGAATGCACCTGACATGTTTTTCACTGGTGCTGCCATGGCCTTTCTCAGTAAGCGATATGTAGTTTGAATCCCAATCAAGCATACTTGGAGTGATTGAATCAGGAAGTGATGTTCCTGTCTTCCATATGCGGTGGTGCATATATAGCCCTGAAGATGCCGATCTTAGGCATGGACATCTGGACCATCGGTCTTGTTCCGCACCCAATCAGATGCCTTGAAATCACATCCCATGCGAGGCCGTATGCGGAATCTCACCAGCCAGTTCCGGCCAAGGTTGCTTTGTGTATCCATTCTCCCGAACGATTTGCTTTTATCGCATGTGTCTGCCTGGAGCACGTGGACATAAAGCATTGATTAATGATCCCGGTGATCGCCTAATGTGTGATGGGAACTACCTAGGTACGATATGGCGCGCATCTTGTCATGATTGTGCCGGGCTGGGGCTAAACCCCCAAGTGCAGGTGGCACGGGTACTGTGGAATGAAGTTTAGTCGTATCTCGTCGAGTCGCCTTGCTCGAATCACAACTCCCGACGTGTCGTTGTCACCGCCTGAGAGGCTTGTAGCCGTAGAGGAGATTGGCATTCGGCGAGGCACAAAGGCAAAGCGAGACAGCGGAGAGTCGATATTAGACGTAGTGTCGACTAGAGCGTCATGGACGACACATCGGAGCCGGCCACCAGTTGCTGGCGAGGCATATGACTGGGATGTGAAATGGATTGGCCAGTTTTGCAGTGCCGGGGCTTTGGCGAGATGAGGTTGTGTCGGGACTGTGTCGTGAGGCAGTCGGGAAGGAAATTGAGACGGGCCAAATGTCCGCTCTTTCCTGGTGGGGTTGGAGCCCTTCTCACCCAGAAATGGCGGGGACGGGCGAAGGGCACGAGCCTCAACCGTACCGCTAACAAGGTAAAACGGAACCTTGAAAAGAAGCAGGGATAACCAGGTACTGCCGTACCTAAGTACCTAGATACCTTGGTACTTCACATGCATGCTCGGCACCTGGGCACCTGGGCAGGTATCTGGGTACCTAGGTACTTCATCTATGCGCTGTCTCACATTTTTTCTTTTAGATACTTCCAAGGTTGACTTGAGCTGTCAATTGCAGTGTTGTATTCATTATTGCAGGAATTATCAAGTCGGAATGCTCGGGTCAATCCTCCCTTGTGGCAAGCACCGGCTATCTCTCAAAGTACCTACTGTATTAGAGATATTGCCTTCGAAGGTTCCAAGGTTTCCCATCAAGGGAAAACGGAGAAAATCACCGTTTCGAAGCATGTGACATCTGGACCTGCTCAACCAACCTGGCCCACTAATCTGCAGGGTTACCTAGGTAGCTCTCCACATGTGCACTGGAACCTGGGAGCAGGCTGGCGCAGGCCTGAGCTCTCTCCCAGGATCCGGATCCCATCCTATCCATATCGCCAAGGTTTGCCAGGTTGCCAGCCACATGTATCCTTTGACACTTCTTTTGCAGACAGCCATAGGGCCCATCTACTTCTCAGTACTTCATGATGGTTCTTCTGCCCAGTCTGCGTGGTGCTCAGTAATGGAATTGTGGGTAGCGCTGCCCCGTTCCAGATCTTCCACCCGCCTCGACTGTTATCCATGGGTTGCTTGATGCACCCAGTCTGCAACGGAGGAAGAGGACGTCCCTTTGGGCGACTGTGGCTACGGCGTGGCCCGATACTGATGATAGGACTCGTACGACTGACCTGATCGCCATTTTCTGCATTCTTTGCAATGTTACAGGTTACAGAATACCTAGGTACACTCCTTCCGGCGATGCGCAGCGGGCCTTCGGCCGGACTGAGTCACTTATACGGCCCAATGTCGCTCCGTGCCAGAAACTTTCCTCCGCTATCCTTTACTCAGCCACTCCGACATTTCAGTTTAGTTTTCACGCGATATGACGTTGAAAGGCTTGCAGAGGGACACCTCTAACACCGCTGCAGAAGCGTTGTCTCTGTTTGGACTCAATCAGTCAACTCTTGAGGACCTAACGCCAGGCCTGGAGTGTTATTAACGCTAGGAGGCTTTGCAATCTTCATCCACGTTTTCTTCAATACGACCTAACTGAGACACCAATGGCAGAAGCAAAAAGGAATAGTCTCTTTGGCACAAGGGAACACGATGCAGGGCTCTGGTTGCCCCGCCAATCCACAGCAGCCACAGCAACTACCTGGGCCTACCTAGTTATAGCCAGCAACTACAGCAGACACGGCCCGCAACACCCCCTCACCCTCTATCAGTGTTGCATGCGATTCGATGGCTCCAACGAGCCGCTCACCCGTCAGGTGAAGCAACACGCATGAGGCTGTTTCTCTGAATACGAACAGAGAGAACCATCCATTCCACTGCACTCTCCGTATCCTCAAAGGTTGGCTTGGAGAGGGGGACCACATTCCCAGGAGCCTTCCCCTCTCACAGGTCATGATGCACGCCATGGCGACGCATGGCGTTCTTTCTTGTGCCCCAAAATGAGGTAGTGCCTCCGCCCGATAGGCCCTGAACGGCACTTCAGGCAGGACAAGCAAGTACATGCCTGGAATCTCGTTATTCAACATCCGCTTCGCGAGCCTTGTCCGACAATTTCCCTTTACGAGTTCCTCGCAACTCGAAACTTTCGGGATGCATACAAGGTTGTTTGCATCGCGGGTGTGGGCCACCATGCCGCCGCAGGGACGATTGATATACCATCACTGCGGTGTATGTCCTTTGGCATCCCACCAGCGCTGCTGTGGTCACCCCCGGGAACCTGATACTTCCCAATGATGATACAAAGCAGGCTTGAGCCAGGGCTCATGTGGCTGCAGGGTCGCAAGGTCCACCGGAAGGGCTGGTGTAGAAACAGGAACATCGCCAATTTGCTTTCTCCTACACCCTCAAGCGTCGCCTACTGTGCCTCACAGATGGTCTGCTGGTTGCTCCCCCCAATGCTTGCTGCCCCCAATGTAGCCTCGCTTGTTACAAACATACATGTATTGCTCCTATGGTGTTCATGCAGGTAGGGTCCCACAACTGACCGCCCTGCGTGCAGTGAACGGCCGCACAAATGGTACTTACATTGACCTCGCCTACAGAGTACGAGACATCGGATACTGGAGGCTCGGCCACCTGGTCCTGCAGCCACTTTGGCTCCTCAACATCCGAAGCGGTCAGGCTATCAATTGTTATTCAAGGAAATATTACAGGCGTGTACTGTGCCGGATTGAGTGCATCTCGCTACATCGTGCCTATCGAGGCATTGGGGTCCATGTATAAAATCGCCTGCAGCAGGCTGCGTACAAAGGCAGACCCACCCAGCAGACGCGACCTCGGTGGTTGCTACTGAATTGGTGGTATGAGGCTCTGCAAGACTTAGACTCCAGGACTCCAGGACTCCGGGACTACAGCCTTCCATTGTCAGCACCTCAAGTGCTAGGTCTTTGAGATGCATGATCTCCTCACCCTCCCTTTCCCACATCACTCTTCACAGACTACAAGGCAAGACGTCTCAAGGCGCCGTTTTCTAGGCTCGTCAGAGTGTCAGAATACCCATGTCGTATTATGGCCTCCAACTGGCAGATCTCACCATGTTTTACATGGTCCCAGCAGCATGTAAGCACCCAATCTCGTCGTAGGGCTGAGGGACACTCGAGCCCCCAAGTCCGACCGAGACAACGCTGCTGACTGCAGCAGTCTGCCTCCCTCTGGTATGCCAAGGTACAGCGGGCATCCGCTTGTGTAATCTGCCGCCGCCGACTGCGTCAGTTGCAGATATGGTCGGGGGGAGGGAGGCGGGGGTGAGGTGTATCTGTCTCATCTCGACTCATAACTCTATCCAAACAACTGCGCGACCGTGAGTGGCCGAGGATCGGAAACACCGAGCCAGGCTGTCTTATTGTTTCCAAGCCACATAGAAGGGGTATACCGACTTTTTCAAAAAGGCTCCGCAGAAGGCCTACAGTAAGCGGCGGTGTTCTGCATCCATACATCGCCTGGCCTGCCTCGTAGGTAGAGTATCCACAGTAAGCTGGCGATGCACGCACGTAATGGGACTCGGTCAGAGTAAGGACGTTTCCACACGAAAGGTAACGTTCCCGTTGTGATGGCTTCACCGAAGCCTCAGCCACTCATTCCTCCCCCCGCTGTTCAGTATCGGCCGCTCCTCGCCGGATACTCAGGAATTGTCGGCCCACCTGGGCAGCCCAGTCCTTCCAGGTTGGCACAATGCACTGTGTACATGGAGGAGATTCTCCCACCGTGTGGTGTTGTGCTTGAGGAGAACAGCTCCGGGGACCAAACGCGAATGGGGACCCGACCCGGGCGAGCTCCGCGCAAGCCAAGAAGCCACGCGAAGGGCAGGTCTCATATATGCGATCTTCCAATAATAGATGGGGAGGAGTAGACGTTCTGGTCAAGGGCCCCCCTCCTTGAGAGACAGCTGCATGTTCCCTGCAGAGACGTGATAGGCAAGCCACATGTGGAGCTGTGACAGGACGCCGCGCCCATCACCGTCGCCGAAGACATATGTAGTCGGTGTTTGGCGGGCTCGATGGGCTGGTGAAGAGCATCCCCGGCCGGGGGTGGATACCAGGAAGGGCACGGAGGGTGCAGCCATCCATCTGCCCCGGAAGCCATCGTTCTGCGATGTTTCTGGCTTGGACCGATGTGCAGGTCTCTTTCAGCTGCGCCAAGGTTTACGGAACGGGAAGGTAGAACGCCTGGTGCGTGTCTCGCCGTCCTCGAAAGCCCTCTGGGGACGGGATGCACGCCTCTCTGCAAGGTATACATCCCCCTGGGTGGAGATTCTCGCATTGGAATCAGATATCGCTTTTTACACTTCCGCTTCATGTCTTGGACAGTCTGGAGGTCCCTCGTTTACCGGTCCCATGCCACCTATTGCGGACACAAAGGTAGCCAGAGGACCACCGTAGCATCAATTCTCTCTTCGGTCACAGTCTCGGGCCTCATCCTGTATGCGTCTAGGTTCCTCCAGGAGCGTAGTTACAAGAGTGTGGGGCAGTGATTGACAACCATGGCAGAGGCCGTAAGAAGAGCCTCTTGGTGACCCAGGTCTTGCAGACTTGCTAGAGCAAGCTTGCAGTGCAGCTTCCTGACTATTGATGAACGATTAGAGCAAGTAGGCGACCGTGATGGCTTGGTGGATCATTCTTACCGACATAAGCTATTAGCCATGATCATGCCTGTGAGGACAACAAGGGCAACAGGAAGTACTGGATGAGTAGGCCGGACGACTTGACATGGCAGACTCTGAGAAGTGGTGTGGTTTCATAGTATTGATATTCCCTCTAAAAACAACGCTGACGCCTCCGTCAGAAAAACTGACTTTTATCTCTTCTATCTAAAAATTGATGTGATGCATGGAACACCACTTCTGCTGGGGAAATGGCTAATTTCTCGCTCCAGCCATGAAGGCAGATCCAGAATTTGGGGATGATTCGAGACCTGTAAGGGCCACCATGTCGACAGCCTGCCCTAAACAGGTTGTAAACAGGCACGGGGAAGATGTTGCTTTAGTCCATCCAGGATGATCGAGCATGCCTGAAGGTCGGCTTGGTGGTCTTCCTCGGAGGCATGACTGCCAGGCACTTCTGCCGGCTAATCAAATTTACTCCTATCAGCCGAGTCAAGAGATTCCTTGAGACTTTTGTTCTGTAGTCGAGGTGGTTGGCTCGACAATTATGTTTCATGTCTCGACCATCTTATCCACGTCCAGGCGGGTCTCCTTCCATGTGGTGGGCCTCTCTATACATGCTCATAGATAATGGAGGACGACCTCCAGGCATTGCTCGATATCTGGCGGCACCCTCTTTTCAGTCTTGTCGATGGTCCCGGAATTGGAAAAATCGCTCCCGTGCTTTTGCCTCTATTGGACACTTTTGAACTGGCGTGCCGTCTCGTAAACAAGACTCGATGAGCATTTAGTCCTCGAACTTGATTCCTTGCTTGGCATTGACGTCAATGAAGCCTCCACGGTAGGCACCCCTCTTCTTCTTGTTCTTCTCCTTAGTGAATCCCTTGCCCCTTGTCACGATCAAGTCCTCGTGAGCCTTGCGGCCCCAGTCGTGCGAGTTGTCGGTGAAAGCGTTGGACTTGAACTTTTCCTCAACCTGAAGGTGTCTTGGAACCCGGGAGAACGGCTCGTTCTTGGGGGGGAGAACAGCGTCCTTCTTGCCTCGGTTGTTCTTCTTGATGGGGTCTGGGGGCAGCGGTGGAGAGTTCTTGCCCAGAGTGACGGACGAGTCGGAGGAGCTGTTGTTGGCTGCGGGAGAGGTCTCCTTCTTCACAGGCTTGGAGGCGTCATCGTCAGACGAGTCGGAGTCCGAGGAGTCCGACGAGGAAGAAGAATCAGGGAGCTTCGTCTTTGTAGCCTTCTTGAGTTGCTCCTTCTCATCATCGGAATCGCTGCTATCATCAGAGTCTGAAGAAGAGTCTGAGGAGGAGTCGGAAGAGGAGTCGGAAGAAGAGTCTGACGAAGATTCCTCTGAAGAGGAGGACTCGGACGAGCTCTCCTCCACCTTTGCCTTCTTGCTCTGCGGCTTCTTGGCCGGCGACTTCTTAACCTGCGGCTTCTCGTCTTCGGAGGAGCTGGAGTCGTCGTCGCTCGAGGAGGAGTCTGAAGACTCGGAATCGGACGAGTCGCTCTCAGAAGCAGCCTTGCGCTTCAGGGGGTTGGCCGCAGCTGGTGCACCGAGACCAGGCTTTGTTGCAGCGTCATCCTCGTCATCGCTCGAGGAGTCGGAGTCGGAGTCAGATTCGGAATCAGAGGAGTCAGAGGAGGACTCGGAGGACGAATCGGACGAGTCGCTCTTAGCAGCGGCCTTAGCAGCGGCCTTGGCTGGGGCCGCAGTAGTCTTCTTCTCGCTCTCATCCTCACTCTCGCTGTCACTGCTGTCAGAGCTCGAGGAGTCCTCAGAGCTGGAGGAGCTGGAGGAGCTATCGGAGGTCTCCACAGCGTCCTTCATCTCTACGTCCTTTTCTTCGCTGCTGCTATCAAAGCTGCTCGACTCAGAAGCATTCTGCGACTTCAAAGAGGTGTTCCAGGACTCGAACAAGCCGACGAGTGTCTGTCCCTCCGGCTGGGCAACCTTGGCGGGGCTGTCCCATCCGTTCTTGCTTCGCTGCTGCTTGAATGCCTCGTGCGCATCGGTGAACTGGTTGGAGGAAAGGAAGGTCTCGACGAGGTCGAGTAGTTGCGCAGGCGGGGCCGAGACACTGGGCTTCTTGCTCTTCTTGTCGGCGGACTTCGACACCTTCTTGGTGTCCGACTTGGTTTTCGCCATGTTTGCGGTGGACTCCTGGTCTTGGAGGGAAGTATTGTTAGAAAAAAGCCAAGAAGGTGGTCCTGACGACATTAATCGCTCGATCACTGGATGGTATTTCTAAGGTGACAGCGATCGTGAGGGCTCCAAAAAAGATTTCTGGCCACACTTCGTAAGTGAAGCCAAAGTTGTGGAAGGGATGAGAAATGGAAAGAAAAAATTGGGCACGGGCCATGGCTCATTCTTATCGATTAGAAGATAAGATAGGCTTCGTACCATGCCTGTTCTGGGCAGACAACTCTTTCTACCTACCTAGGTACCTACCTAGGTACCTAGATACTTCCTTAGATATTCACTCCAGTACACACTCAGGCAGGCAGTCAGGGTAGGCAAAAGCTTATTGGATAGAAAGGTGCAAACAGATGAAAGGAGCAAGTCAAACACGGAGCAAGATTTACTTGTGTGGACCATAAGGTTGGGGTTCAGGTGACGTAGCAGTAATAACCTAAACACTGATGAGAGCCGTATCCTTATCAACGACGAGCACAGCCATGATCGTAGTCGGAGGGCCCCTTCTGCTATTCCGTTTTGTGACGAGATTCCAATCAATGGCAACTTGTACTTGGCACCTTGTACTTGGCACCTCGTACTTTCCACCTGAATGTATGCCGTAGGTACGCCGAGGGTTCCAAATTCCATGGTAGTAGCTTAGGGTGAGCGTAGAGGGGATGCGTCTTGCATCAAGAATGCAAGTACTTCATCTTGTTATGAGCCGACCCCACCTCTGCGTTTCATACCTATATTCAGCTGAATTTGTAACTCCCTAGGTCGTATGGCTTTGGCTGTCTCTCGGCAGGTCCTCGGCACCGCCTAGAGCTCCGGACTGATGAAGTATGCCTTGGCACAGCGGCGAGATGGATGTGGTTCCTCGCAACTTATAAGTGCAGCGTCGTACGCCGGGGTGCCGCCTTGGTTGTATGTGTCGTCGTGACCAAGTGAGACCAAACCTAGGGCGTCACAAACGCCGGGTCTAGTATTCCTTGGGGCAGAATAGCCTGCCGCCTTGTCTGAACATGTCCATCTTTCAAGCGACAAGTCCATCTTCCAGGCGCATGTGCTCTTCCGAGGAATACCGGTTACTGCCTGACAATGATGATTGGGCCTGGTTTCCAGAGCCCATTCCCATGGATCACTCGAATTTCGAAGGTTTGCTGGGTATCAATTTCCGCAGGACATCGAGCTGCCGTACTTGCGTCCTCGTCCTGATGTCCATCACGTCTCGCTTGTCCCGTCTTTGCGTGCCATTGGCAAATATGATCGTGTAATCCGGAATCGTCTCGCCTGTGGGAATAACAGTAAGTGGAGATATGGTGCAATACTATAGTTGTGATCGGTCAGGACACAAGGCTAACTATCAGTGGATCGAGTTGTACGTCAGGACTTACCCTGCCGATGACAGCACCACTCCCGATCCGGCTTCCAACACCCACCACAGTGCCCTCCCCGATCACCGTGCCGCCAGCCTCGACCGTCGCTGCCACCTCAATCGTGCAGTAATCAAGTATCGTGACGGCATTTGCGGTCTCTATATGACGTTTCACGTGCTCGCCCGCCGCGCCTATATGCGTCCGCTCGTGAACAATACATCGCTTGCCGATGTCGATGGACCCTGAAAGTGACTCGATCTTTGCGCGCGGATGGACGACACTCTCGCTTCGTATCTGGATTATATGCGAGCCGCTCAAGACTGCCGAGTCGGCTATGGTGAGGGTGCTCGAGAAGCGGACGGGAGCTTTGGGGCCGGCTTGGGCGATGGGTGGAAGGATGGAATGGCGCTTGTGGTGGGAAGGCATGGTTGGTCTGGGTTGATCCATGATTATCAGGATTGATAAGGTGAGGCGACGAAAAGGGCAACGTTTAGTGTGTTGTATGTACTATCGATGCGAGGGGAAATTAAACGCGGTTGTGGATGTTGATGCCGTGGGCGGAGCGCGGAAGTTCGTCGGAGTAACAGCTCCAGTCTCCGGCACAGCAAGAGAATCCCCACAGACTGATACCCAGCTACCAGAGCCGAGAACAGGTCAGAAACCCATGTGGCCGTGAGAATAGTGCTCGCAGAAGAGATTCCTGGGGCAGTCGCCCCCGAGGTGACTCTGGACGCGTGCCGAAGATACGGGACATCTGCCCAGGTGGAGGCGGAAGGCCGTACAAAAAGGCGGCCCCGGGGTAGTTAAAGTCAATGAGGTCAGCCCAGGGAGCCCCCAATTGCCACCCCTGTCGCACTTACACTAACAGACTCAAGGGCCACTACCGCGAGTTCATCATGTGCTGACAGTGGGATTTGTTATGGCCGCAGATCCCACAGCGGCACCTGCCACAACCCGACCAATCACAGCGCTTTCCATGGTAATCGGCCCAAGTTTCAATCGCCTCCTCCACACACACCCCATACATCAACCTACACTCGAACGTCGCCCTGCTGCCAATTGGCACAACAGTATCGCTTAGTCGTGCCCCTACGATACCACACACCACACACCACACACAATGCTTTCACGAACAGCAAAACCGACGACGAAGTCCTCCGCCCAGGCCCTCTCGAGGGTGGTGACACCCGCAGTCACCGGCACCCAGCAGCAGTCCGCCCGAGGCTTCGCGACCGTACAAGATGGCACACCAAAGAGGCAGTACGGCGGTCTCAGGGACCAGGACCGCATCTTTCAGAACCTCTACAGCCGATACCCACCAGATCTGAAGTCGGCAAAGAAGATGGGAGACTGGCACAAGACGAAGGAGATCATACTGAAGGGCCATGACTGGATCATCGGCGAGATAAAGGCGTCCGGACTGCGAGGTCGTGGAGGTGCTGGCTTCCCATCAGGGTTGAAATGGGTGCGTTAGAAGCCAATGTCCACTCAATGCATGAAGGCCACCGTGTGGGATGCGGGAAAGCTGACAGTGGTGACCATCATAGTCCTTCATGAACCCCAAGGGCTGGGAGAACGACAAGAAACCCCGCTACCTGGTCGTCAACGCCGACGAGGGTGAGCCCGGCACCTGCAAGGACCGCGAGATCATCCGCAAGGACCCCCACAAGCTGGTCGAGGGCTGCCTCGTCGCCGGCCGAGCCATGAACGCCTCCGCCGCCTACATCTACATCCGTGGCGAGTTCTACCACGAGGCTGCTATCCTGCAGGAGGCCATCAACGAGGCATACGCCGACGGCCTGATCGGCAAGAACGCCTGCGGCTCGGGCTATGACTTTGATGTGTACGTCCACCGCGGCGCCGGTGCCTACGTTTGCGGCGAGGAGACTAGCTTGATCGAGTCGATCGAAGGCAAGCCCGGAAAGCCCAGACTCAAGCCTCCCTTCCCTGCGGCCATTGGCCTGTTCGGTTGTGCGTCCACCGTCGCCAACGTCGAGACCGTCGCCGTTGCGCCCACCATCTGCCGTCGCGGCGGTAACTGGTTCGCCGGCTTCGGTCGTGAGCGGAACCAGGGAACGAAGCTGTACTGCATCAGCGGCCACGTCAACAACCCCTGCACCGTCGAGGAGGAGATGAGCATTCCCATGCGTGAGCTCATCGACAAGCACTGTGGTGGTGTCCGTGGTGGCTGGGACAACCTGCTGGCCGTCATCCCCGGCGGTTCCTCCACGCCTGTCCTCCCCAAGCACATCTGCGACGACCAGCTCATGGACTACGACGCACTCAAAGACAGCCAGTCCGGTCTCGGTACCGCAGCTGTCATCGTCATGGACAAG
Organism: Cytospora leucostoma; assembly: GCA_003795295.1. Classification (NCBI taxonomy): domain Eukaryota; kingdom Fungi; phylum Ascomycota; class Sordariomycetes; order Diaporthales; family Cytosporaceae; genus Cytospora; species Cytospora leucostoma. The sequence continues at coordinate 108,120 of LKEB01000091.1, forward strand.
AGCGCCGATGTCGTCCGTGCCATCTCCAGGTTATCTCACTTCTACCGCCACGAGTCGTGCGGCCAGTGCACGCCTTGCCGAGAGGGCAGCAAGTGGACGGAGCAGATCATGAGCCGATTCGAGAGGGGACAGGGCCGTGAGCGGGAGATTGATATGCTCCAGGAGTTGACGAAGCAGGTTGAGGGACACACAATCTGTGGTATGTTTGCCCCTTCCCACAGGAAAATTCGATGTTGCTCTCTCGCACAATTACTGACAATCTTGCTATCAGCTCTTGGTGAGGCCTTCGCGTGGCCCATCCAGGGTCTAATCCGCCACTTCCGACCGGAGCTCGAGGCGCGCATGAAGGACTTTGCACAGAAGACTGGTGGTCCGGTCCTGGCTGGGGGCTGGACGCACGACACGAGAGCCAAGGGTCACCTCGTTGCCCCTGGTCAGTAAATGGAGCATAAGATAGAGTAGAGGGGGTTGAGGGAGTGGTAGAGGTTGTAGCGGTTTGGGCAGCATATATGGGTTGCTGGTAGTGGCGTAACGTGTTTTATGAAACGAATTCTAACCTACCTTGTACATTGTGTTTCGTAGGCCTTCCATTTGGAGGCAGAGAAGGGAGGGACTTGTACTGTAATTTATGGCGTCGCTTTATATTATCCAACATGGTCGATTCGTTTTTGAAAAGGTACGCAACGTCTCAACACCCCATCTCACCCAGATGTGATGACGCTATCGTGGCCGGTGCTCTGTCTGGTGTTCGTAATTCTTCGTGGCTGGCGGTATTGAGAAG
>LKEB01000092.1:0-85558 GCA_003795295.1 Cytospora leucostoma
TTCCTTTTCCCCAGAAGTGGAACGTGCCCGGAGACAGGCAGCATGGAGTCTGGAAATATGTTCCGGAGCTGCACCATGGCATAACCACGATGCGCTTCTCCGCGCAGTCCAGCTTCTCCCCCCTGATGGGGGTCAGTGGATGAGGCGCACAGCGCCAACAGCCCTCCCCTCCCCCATCTTAGACGTACCTTTGAACGCCCATTGCTGTTCTATCCTCATCGTCCATTGCAAGTACTCACTCATTGTCAAGTCCACTGCTGACATCATCCACATGACCCTCAGCCGGTCTTGACCGTCTCCTGCGGATGGTCCAGGCCTTGCTCATGCTTGTCACATCACTGCCCCTGCTTCAGACCGGCCTCACAGAGCTGATCGCCCTGGGCAACAGGCACATCTGGGATGAGCCCCGCGTCGTCGACGTCGGGGCCCTCGGCGCCCTGAGGGGCCAGGTCAGCTTTGCCCGGCGGCTGTTCCGGATGTTCCGCTTCCTGGAGTCGTTCCAAGCCGCGAACAAACTCTACGCGACGCTCTACTCTCGGCCTCCAGGGCCGTCACAGCCGCCACTAGCAGCAGGAGCAGCACCACCCGGCACGCCCGACCCGGCGCAGGCGGAAGGCGACAGAGACGCCAGCTCGGCACCCGAAGCAGCGAGGGCGAACCCGGGCGCACAGCGACAACAGCAGCCCCCGGCCGAGGCGTGGCTCGACATGCTCGGCCGCACCTTCAACGGCATGTACCTGCTCCTCGAGACGCTGACCCTGCTCGACTCCCTCCAGCAGCCGGGGCTCTCCCCCTGGGGGCCCGCCTGGTACCGGGCCCTCCACGCCGAGGGCCAGCGGTTCTGGTTCCTGGCGCTGGCGCTCGGGGCCGCCAGCGGGCTGACCAAGATCGTCAAGCTGTTCGCGTACGCGCCGGTGCCGCCGACGGGGGAGGGCTACGGGTACGGCACGGGTGGTGGTGGTGGTGGTGAGAAGGACGAGAGCCTGATGGCGGACTGGGAGAGGGAGAGGGAGAGGCTGCGGCGGGTCGTGTGGCGCAGGAGGGAGCAGAGGGAGCTGTGGAGGGCGAACATCAGGGGCAGGCTGAGGGGCTTGGTGAGGAGGTGTGTGGCTGACTTCCTCGACCTTGCTATACCGGGGAGTGTGCTTGGTTGGGTCAGGGTTGCGCCGGGGACGCTGGGGGCTTTGATGGTGGTCACGACTTATCTGACGGGTATAGAAGTATGGGAGAGGTGTGGAAGGGATGTTTCGATGTAGATGATACAGAGGATAGACGTCTTTCAATATAGACTTTTTGAAATACACGAGACAAACACGAGCACCATCGCATGTGTGCGGCTGCTACTACTGTTCACGATTGGCCCTTGGGCGTTGGTCAGTGATCCTATTCCGGACAATCAAATGTTACAATTTCTGTAATATACCCGACGCCTTGCTAACCAACCCAATGCAGCCTACTCTCGAAATTCCAGACCAAAGCGCCGTTTCCACATTAGAATGCTGATCCCTAACTTGATGCCATATGCTATGCCGCAGACCCAACCATCTAATACCAGCGCAAGCAAACCGATACCAGTATGACGCGAATACCGATGTCTTCCGAAAGCCGAATAATTCTGTCTTTTCTCTTCATCTGTCCTGGAACCCATCAGAGTTCCGTCGCCTTCATCCAGGCCGTGGTCCCCACCCCCAGGTTGAGCCCATGCGCGGCCCACCACCTCCGCACCTCGGTCTGGTCGCCGAGGGCGTCCTCCAGCGCCTCCTCGATGTCCATCATGCGGTACTCGACCTTCTTGGCCCTCCGGCCGTCCATGCCGGGGAGCTCGCCGTGCGCGTACCTGAGCCACCAGTCCAGCACCCCGATGTGGCTGTACAGCGTCGGCTCCGTCAGGATGGCGCAGTCGAAGCTCAGCTTGTCGTCGCCCTTGAGCCCGCGCCACAGCTCGAGCACGCCGACCTGGCCGTAGCGGGACGCGACCTTGCAGACCTGCTCGTCGTGGCCGAAGGTCACGCCCGAGCCCTCCCACCACCGGATCGCGTCGATCCGCCCGTACTGCGCCGCCGCCAGGATCGACTTGCCGGGCTTGAGGTCGACCTCGGCCGGGTTCTGCAGGTACGCCTCGCGCCACCACTCGAGCACGTGCATGTGGCCCCGCGCCGACGCCTGCTCCAGCGCCGCGGCCGTGTACTTCAGGGGGAGGCCGGACCGCCGCCACCACTCCAGCACGTGCACGTAGCCGTTCTTGCTCGCCACGTCGAGGGCCTCGTTGTCGTACTGCTTCTGCAGGAAGGACGGGCTCCTCGCCCACCAGTCCAGGATCTCGATCCGCCCGTAGTACGCCGACGCCTTGGTCGGTATCGTCTTGCCGTCGAAGCACTTGAACATGTGGGGGCAGTTGGCCTCGATGTAGCTCAGCACCCCGGTCAGGGTGAACTTGAAGATGAGCTTGATGGCCAGCGCGCTGAGCTCGCGAAAGCACTCGGGGGCCTCGGACAGCTTCTTGCAGATGGCGTCGGAGTCGGCGCTCAGGATCGTCCACTCGAGCTCGTGCTGATATACGGAGAGGGGGTCGTTGGGGTTGCGTGGCTCGAGGCGCCAGCCCAGGTGTGTCGGCATGGGGAGGTTCGTATAGATGCCGCACGCCTGAGCAAGCTCCCAGTCGTTCGTGTGCTCGAATATGATGCTCCACAGCTCGGTGGGCAGCTTTGCGCTTGTCCTCTTGCCATTCTTGACGACCAGGCCCTGCGTCGCGGCGTCGACATCGTGCCCGAGGCAAAGGAGTTCAGACTGATTCTTGATGATGCCTATGACCTCGTTCAGTGCCCCCCACCTGACCACTCTCTTGGGTGTTCCGTGATGTTCGGCGCCCTCGTAGGACCACAAGATGGGCTGTAGTACCCTGATCCATTGCCACTTCTTGTGAAGCTTGCTCATCTGCTTCTTTGTGATCGGGCTCTCCCACATGTGTGTCGACATGCCCGGAACGAGTAGTATCCTTTTTGATGCATCCCAGCTTCGAAGGAGTTCCAACAGTAGCGTATCCGCAATGCCACTCATCATCTTGGCCAAGTTGTTGGCATCGATAGGGGCGAGAACTAGCAGATCGGCCCACTCGACTAGTTCGAACGCCCGGTAATGAAGGTTGTCTTCCTTGGAGCCCCTTTCCCCCATGTTACAGGGTCGATTCTGGTAACATATGATCTCCTGGGCGAGTCGATGGGTCAGGTCGTCGACGATAGCACGGACTTCGATCTTGGTATCCTTGGAGAGCCTGACGGCGATAGTCTGGGCCCAAGCCACATCCTTGGGCCCATTGGCGGCGACGAGAAGCTTGAGTTTCCGAGGTCGCTGCATCTCGCTGAGGGAAAGTACTGATGGGAGTCTGGCGATTGAGGAGGAGGAGGGGGAAGATATGGCGATGGGACGGGGAGGTGGTTCGTCCACTGAGTTGGAGGCTTCTGCTGTTGAAGAGGAGGCCATATTCGATAGTGGATAGAGCCGGGTCGAGTCGGGTCGAGGCGACTATGTATGTCTTATTGTTTGTCAGTGTGCAAGGGAGAGGTAGCGGTCAACCCCGTATTGCTTCTGCAGTCGAGCCTGACATCAGACGTGGACGCGCTGTGGTGGAAAGTGTGGAGGGCAGGTACTATATGCTGCACACGCTGTACCACACCGAATCGAGCGACAGAACACGGGAAGACGCAGGAAGTGAACTGAGCGAGTAGTCGATGTGTTGTTCTATGACCGGGTGTCTCTATTGCGGGTGAGCGGAGGCGTTGTAGGAGGAAACAGCCTTGGCAAGTTTTATCGTGGGGTGTTGGGTGGGTTGATAACGACGAGATGGCGGTCGGGGGGCACTGTGCACATGGAAGTCTGTATAGTTCGATGAAGCAGCCAGTTAGAGGGTTGACTAAGAGATGTCGTCGTGTTGCCAGTTGCGAAATTGCGAAATGCGAAATGCGCAAAGGTCGAGCCGAACTCGAGCCGACAGAAAATTGAATCGTATACTTGTTAGCCGTCAGAAGCCGTTGCAGTTGCACTTGCGTACTAAGGTACTTAGTAGGGGTTGAATATTTAGAGTTGCTTTGATGTGGCGTCCGGTAATTCGAGCCAATCACCCCAAAGTAATTAGGGCCCCCCTGTGCCGCTGTGTTTATAGCGGCACAGTTTGTCGCGGGGACATCCAATCCAATTCTCCCAGCGGTCTTTGGGGCCTCATTTGGGCTCCACTGTACCTACCTATGTACCAGTAGGTAGCCCGTCATGATGTCTTCTTAGCGCCTGACGCCACTGTCCGATGTCCCCGGATTCACGGGTAACCGCAGTTCTAGAACCTTGAGGATCGCTGCAAGGTCGCTACCCAGCAGCCCTAGGTACATAGGTAGGTACCACATGCACGGGTCATAACATTATACATACCTAGGCATACCATCAGGGTCTATATTATTTTACGTAGACAAAGTACAACGACTGTGCTTGACGACTACATGTCGTCAAACTTGGGCTAGCAGCGCCTAGGCTATCCTGATGGTTTTGATATCCTGACTGATTCTGAGGAATTTCAGTTGTAAGCCCTCGAGTCTGACTGACGTCCCTTGGCATGTGGGTTATTCCATCGATTCATACTACCAGTTCTCATGATATTCCTTCTCCATTCCCATTCTCTCCAGAATTATTCTGCCTCTCCTCCTCTTCCAACTCCTGCTGCTTCAATCTGTAGAACGCGGCCACGTCAAGCGGCACCTTATCCCCCAGCCACGTGGCCCTGGCAGTGTGATTCCGGAGCTCGTTTCCCCAATGCGACCCGGGCTCATCTGTGTTCGGATGGACCAACACCGACAGCTGGCCCCGATGGATGACGAGCCACGGGACGAAGGCGCCGAACTGTGCTGGCGTGAAGAGATTTACCTCGAACATAGGATAAGGGTGTGGGCCGACCGGCTTCTCCCAGAATCGGTAAATGCGTAGCTCAGGGACTGAGTCGATGGCACAAATCAGCACGTACCCTCTACGAGGCCGAAATATGCCTTGGACTGATTATTGGCAAGCAGTAGTCCTTGTCACTTACACTCTCTCCTGATCCTTTCGTGGAGTTGGCGGGCATACTCCTTCTGCGACGGCATATAATAGATGTGGATATCACTGCTCAGATGGATTCTCCCTCAGCATACACTCACTACCCTAGGGTAGGCTCCTTAGGTGGATTGGTAAGAGAAGAGCGAGAGAGAAACGGCGAGACTCACAAGCCACCTCTCCTGCCCTTTGATAATGGATCGACAAACGTCTCGTAGCTCTTGCTTAGGGCTCCAGTCTGTGGGTTCTTCAGACTCTTGCCATCTTCCGATAACTCTTCCGGGAGCGGAGGCTCGTTCTCATAGCCCTCCAGGGGCGAAGGGTGCGTAAAGGCGAATTGGTCAGTCATGGCTGCATCGAGGATGGAAGATGTTACTCAATACTTCGAGTAGGATAATAATCAATATCTCGTCATATATGTGTCAACCTCAGATGCAGCCTGAAGATCCCAGGTGTACAGGTATTTATATATCGTCTGGGGCAGCGGGGTGTGTGAAGTCGTCGCGTACGTGCTATTGCTTCCCCACACGAGCGATTGCATCACCCGGATCCTCGGGGCCGAGCGGACTCTGGGTTTTGTCAGCAGCGTCAAATTATTAGATAAAACACTGCAATACGAATAAGTGACAACTGACGAGTCTACAAGTCCTTTGATTTACACGGGATTAATCATCTCTCAATGCGCTCGGCTTCCGTTTAGCAATATTCCGGCGGACATAGTGCTTTCGTGACGATGACCTTTCCACCACAGCCAACCACCCTTGGGACAGCGATCTGGGATTCTATGCAGACTCCATGGCTGAGAGAATCCGGGAAGGTCAATTCCTGACCTGTCCCTGAGGGCTATACCTCCACTTCGAGAAATACGCCGGTGTAGTCCCATTGCCTCCGTTACTCGTGCTGTAAACACCGACAATCACACCTTCGCAAATTTCGGGAGCATGTCAGTAACCCTGCGGGAACACTCTGTCAACGCCAGTATACCCTCGGGGTGGGCTCACCTGTATATCCATAGCTCACTACATCATTTGACACATACAGCACAGTCTCGATTTGAGGCTCATCATTCGCAGGGCCAACCGAGAAGGAGTAATGTGTTGTATTGACGGCTTTGATCTCGAGTTTGAGTGAACTCGACAACCACCCACTCGGCAATGGCGCAACAATTGGATCGGGCACAGCTTCGGACGATATGCCCCTAAATCGGATATGAGGCGTCAGCGCAGCGGCAGCACCACGTCGTTCCAACCCTATGCCCGGGGAATGCACAGTGCTCTCATTTGCTGGAAGCAGCACGACCCCCAGGTCCAGGTGGTGGTCTTGCGTCAAGAAGACAGTGACGCCGGCCTCCTCTCCCAGGACGCTGGGCGAGTAGTCAAGGTTGACGCTGTAGCTGAACAGTGTGTCTTGTTGCCTCCGCCCCACGAACGTCTGCCCACCGAGCTCGGGCCCTGCGTAGGCGCCGTTCAGGGCTGTCAAGTTGAGTCGCGATGGCTTCAGTCGCAGGGTGTCTGGGTGACCTTCCGGTGATATCGTGTACGAGTCCTGGTTGGGATATCTCCAGTATGTGAAGTGCGCGGGAAGCGTCGAGCCTGGGGTGAAGTCGACATCATCACCTACGCTGATCCAAGGGCCGGCCCCTCCGACGTCCTTATTCGCGGGGGGCAATGGCCAACCACTCTCCAGACCGCTGACCTTCGACAGCACGGGAAACTCTCCCTCGTCCCATGTGGCTGGTGTCAAGACGGTCTCGCGCCCCATCGGGTAATTCGTGTACTCCGGCCCGGACCTCGTCGACAGCGCGACGCCCCACCAGTTCCCCGACGGGTCTTGGAACAGGTCTGAGTGCCCTACCGTTTGGAAGTAGCTACTTGAGTTGGCGCTCGTCAGGATCGGGTTTGCCGGGTCGGACTCATACGGTCCCTCGAGACTTCTAGACCGAGCTATCGTGGCCCTGTGGTCCAGACCCGTCCCGCCTTCCGCAGCCAGGAGGTAGTACCAATCATCCTTGAGGAAGAGATGCGGCCCCTCGGGCGCCTTGCCGCCGGTTCCATTCCAGAGGGTCTGCCAATCGCCGACCTCGCCGGTCTCGAGGTTTGCCTCTGCGAGTTGAAGGGCGGGATAGATGTGCCAATAGTGGGAGCCAACAATGTATGACTTGCCGTCGTCGTCCCAGAAAGGGGAGGTGTCGTAACCAGTGAAGTTGAAGCTGACGGCGTTGGTCCACGATGATTGATTGAATGGATCCTGGGACTTGAAGATGATCTAGTGAAGTCTTTAGCTTCCTCTCTGCTTGTTGTTTCTTTGTCGATTTCGAACTCACGTTGTCCCACCTCGAGGAGTCTGTCTTTGCACGGTCGTCATAGACCAGAGTTGTGACGATCCAAAACGTGCCATTGTGATATCTGATAGAGGGAGCCCAAATGCCACTTCAACCTGAAAGTCAGCCTTCTTTGCCCGTCCTTGGGCCTCACGATAATAAACAACATACCTGGTGGAGCCATTGGTGTAGGCCAGACCCGGGAGCTGCTCCTCCCTGTTCAGAACATTCCCTATACAGTAGGTCAGCAAACACTGCAACTCTTCACCTGCAAGAATGTGTTGCGTCGGGAAGAAGCACCTATCAACTTCCAATTCTGTAGATCTTTGCTGGCATGGATCGGGATCCCTGGAAATGCGTTGAACGTCGATGAGGCACAGAAGAAAGTCTCGTTCCAGTCATGGACGTAGATACAGCTAGGATCGGGGTGAAAACCTGGCAGGATGGGATTGTAGAAAGTCGAATTCTGCCCTCGAGCCAGGAGTGGCAGGCATATGGCCAATAGGTAGCGCAGGGAAGCCATTGGAGTATGCAGTTGGGGTGCAGGTGTCAGCCTCATGGACTCCAAACGAAGGTAGCTTCTGATGGTGACTCTGTGTGTTGCGTCTTGGGAATCCTACTACAGTATTAGCATCACCTTATCACTACAGTCCCCCGCGTCAGTATCGTTGATGTCATTTCCGGAGAAATGTATGAGTGGCGCTTTTGGTGATGCTACCTCTCAGTCACTCTGCGAGTGGGTCAGTCGGTGGGATATCAGCCGAGACGGCTTCGAAGAAAGCATATATCATGCAGATGATCGCTGCACATGCTCATCTCCCGAACAGACATCGAACATTCGACTTCTTGTCATCCTATCGGATATCAGGTTTAGACTTGGGATTCGTTATAGGTGACCGACCAGCGACAGGTCAAGAGGGAGAACGTGGACCGCGTCCAAGGTTTTATGTGGATATAGATATTGGACTCGTACAATTATCCCGCCAGATCCTTACCTGGACGTGGAGAAGACCGTGGATGATGCGTAGGTTCTTATATGTATGCATAGGAATGTCCGACCGCATTCAGGTGATCAATCCGCAACAAAGTAGTGCACGGCGCAACACTCGTCGTAGTTAATGTTCATGCTTCCGCCTTTCCTCCCTCGAGGGCGTTGGCGGTTCCTCAGGGGCCGCCGGCTCGGGGACGTGCACGTCCTCTAGGAACCAACAAATATGGTTGCTATATATCTTGACACAGGAGATAGTCTTCCTCCCGAACATCTGCTGGTAGGCAGCCAGCATTCGCGCTACCCCCCTTCCCATTGTCTGTGCCCAGCAACGCGAAGAAGTCATCTGTATCAGAGGGAAGATCGACCGGCTCGGTATTATCGCCTACATTGAACCGAAGGCGAATAAGACTGATCACGCCCAGGGTTACTTAGTTGGCGATGGTCATCCTCTAGATGGCCTCAAGCGCCTTCGCATCTCCTCCGTGGGCAGCTATAACGCGGGAGATTACTACCGCTATAAGATCCGGCTCGTAAATCAGCGCCGGGGTCCCAAAGAGCGGGTCGTCAATCGCGAAGTTGAGCATACACAATATATCCCGGCCATCCTTGTGCACGTGGTTAACATAGATGTTCTCCCCTCTTGACCCTAATTGTGAGTAACCACTTCGGGCCCCAGATGGTGCTTGCTGGGGTGGGGGCGGCGGCGGCGCTCAGGAGGCCGAAGAGGGGAGCAAGGTCGGCGGTGGTGGTGACGGTAACGGTGACGGTGGCGGTGATGGTGGCGGTGGTCATAGTTTCAGACATCTGTAATGTTATAGTATATAGTCGGCGAACAGGACGTCTTTACTTCAGGTAATAGTATTATACGTTTACTGACTAACTAACTAACTAACTAATCAAATGTTTGTTTGCTCGACCGATTGATTGACTGATTGACTGACTGGTCGACTGACTAGGTAATAAATTGATTGATTGGTTGATCGATCGATTGACTGGCCCAGTCTCCTACCTACAGTAAGATCTTCTTGGTCGGGATGCGTTCAAACCTCAAATAAATATCGACAGTCTTGTTACTGCCGTGGTCCCTCTTCCATATCATGTTGACAACTTTCTGTGCCTCTTGCCCTCAGAATCATTGAAAGTCTTGACTAGGCAGTCACGATCACCTGCTAGAGAACTATGTCCGGTTGGCTATCCCGAGGATGAGAGGAGGCAGTCACTCCTCGTGTACGATATGAATGAGCTTGGATCACACACCCTGGGCAGTACCGTTGTTGTGCCTAGGGCACGTATTGGCTGGCCTCGATGCCTCTTTCTCACTCCGCATGTAGTAGTGATCAAAATGATTACACTTCCAAGGTTGCTCCGTCTAGTTAAGCCTCCCAGGGGCTCCATCTAAGCCATGTGCTTGAGGAAGAAGAAAGAAGCAGGCAGGGCATATGCATGGACCTGTGGCCCTTGACCCTCGAGCACGCTGGCTTCCCGTCTTCCAAGTGTCAATCCGGCCACTCCTTGAGCGCGATTATGATACCATCAAGTGGTTCGTCAATCGTTACGTTCTGTCCGTACCTACCTAGGCACCTTCGGTACTTAGTAGTTACCTATGCAGCAGTTCTTGCGGTCATGGTCCTGCCTCTGGTCCACTCCGTCTCCTATCGAAGCTTAATCAAATGCATATGTTTATATTCACATAATACTAAGCTGGGTAGGTACCTTGGTACCTAGGTAGTGACCTTGAAATTCTTTGTGAGCGTTGAGTGCCGTATTACCCCCGGAGAGCAGGCCGTGCCTCCGTGATATAAGCATGCCCAGGTGAAGAGCAATTTCCGGACAAGCGAGGTTTGTTACGGATGTTAGGACTTTGTAAGGCGGTTACGCTTCTAGACCTTTTCATCATCTATACGAGAAATAACAAGTAATCCACTCCTTCCTCGCAGCTCTATACATGTGGCTTTCTATGTGCCGCGGAATACTCGGTAGGTAGGGAAATTACGTATGTACGAGAAAAGCTCTGTGTTTCTTTGCTCGGCTCGAAACCCGGTATTCACGTTAAGTCTCCGGTTGTCTCTGTTGCTTTTCATGCTGTGTTCCTGTGTAATTCTGCGTATGTTGTCTCTCTTATCTTAATATAACGATGCCTCCTCGCTATCCACCTGTGTCCTGTACTGTTTTCGGGATTTTGGCCGCGAAGGGGCGCGTACTTCACGCCGAGCTCCTCGAGAGCATCAAGAGGAGGGGCCACACATATGTGCAGATGCCGGAGATTGCACCAGGGTATACTACCAATCTCGAGCCCCCAGGCTGGGCGGTTATGGATTATATGCACTATGCAATGCTTCGGGAGGCAGGGCAGCCGTCCGAGGAATATGTTCTCGCCGGGTCTCGTCGCGGCGGGAGTCTGCGCCGCCTTTACCACGGCTGCGGCGTTGCTGCCACACCTTGTGGCTTGGTGGAAAGAGCGTTGGGCGGTTGCGAGTGCGGCGGCAGTGTGTGCGGTGGTGGTGGCGGCGGAGGTGGTGTTGCGCGCTTCCGCTACCTCGAGGTATAACTTGCGTTCTCGGGGGCAAATATAATGGTTCACGTGTGGCAGAAAGCCGAAACCCCACAGCCGACTGCGTTCCTCTTCTTTTTGTGGTCAACTTTATTCGCATGACTTAGAACACGTCCTTGAGTACTCCTCGCCGTAAATGATCCTCGAGGATCCGGGAACACGTCCGTAGTAGTTGCGGCATTGTTTCTGCCGGCACCAATATACCCCGAACCCATCGCTGTCAGCCCTCAGGCTATACGACTCCGGATCGAGGGCTTGATACCACGTCGGATCCAGATATCTTCCCAACCTAGCACGCATGCCCCGTGTGTAACTGACTGAGACACAAGCTGCTACTGTGGCAAGGTCGTATCTCAATTATATGATACCCAGGCCCATAGCAACTACCTTTATCCGCCGGAGTCTCTTGTGAATCCTCAGTGCGGACTCGCATTTCGGACGTGATTTGGCCAAAATCTTGGGGGGAAATAAACGGTTTGTAGGGTCTGTATGGCTTCCCTTCTTGACTACAAACTTGGAGCACAACTGCCGATTTATCTTCTCAGAGCCTTCAAAGCGGACGCAGTCACAATTATTAGGATCGAAGCAACATAGTTCGGGTAGGTCCATACCTACGCCTGGCGCCAATGCCGGACAGATAAAGCATCCTGCATTATCGCGAAGCTTAGCTAGTTGAGGGCGTGGAGCAACGGCTGTAAGCGGCCAGTCATCCCGCCGCAGAAGTAAGTACTTGAAGGGCCCCGTTGCATCGTCTGCAACTGGCAGGGACGTCCGCGGCCAGTCGAGTACGACGCTAGCGCACATAGGGGAAAACCTGCGCGAAGAGCGGCGGAGGCACTCGATGCCGCTATTATCGAGCATTTCGATATTCCAGATGAGAATATGGTCTGGGAGCCTATGTAGCGGGCTATATCTCTGATTTTGCAGTGCTGCTATAAAGAGGGGGTCTATTTCTAAAGGGGGTGTGTAGGTTCGTCGGTCCGGGTCAGAGCTGTTGGGAAAGATGCCGGTATAGCTTTGGGGCGGCTAGGGTAGCAGGTTATCCTCGTCTTATGGCTTATCTAACAGTGGCTTATTGTTCTAGTCGTTTTCGGGCGGAATATGAGCTCCAATAGTCGTCGTAAGAAGTTTGAGGTCATGGTAAATGGGAATTTATCGTCGTCTGGCGTTTGATGCAGATTGGACGGAGATTCTAGGTCGAGCTTAGTTAGTGAATAATGATAGGACGAGAACCAAAGTGTCGAGGGGTGGCCACTGCCTAGGTGGTTATCAGTACGTCCTTGAATCCCATAGGGTACCTAAGTATGCGGGATAGTTATATCAATATGCGTCGGTTCTATGCTTTAGGGTGCTCTCAACTTTCGAGCCCATTTATAGTTTGGAGAAGTAGGCCTATAAACACGCAAGGAACTCACTTAGATGCGAGTAAGCTTATTTATCCAGTTGCGTATAAGGATAGACCGAGCCAATACTAATAGCAGCATGTCCGTTGCTTTAGTCACTCGACGGTCTGAAGCATACTTTCAATGATCGTTGCTGTTCGGACCGTTTTTTGGGAGTGTGGTTCAAGCAAAGGAGTAACGATAGATAGACAGCAGACCGCATGTGTTAGACGACGTCGTATACATACATAGTAAGTAGCTATCTTAACTCTTCTCTTCGCCACATTGGGGCGTTGGTTGAATTGACGAGCATGCCGAGGGGTCAAGCACATGAGGCCTAGACCCTTACATACATTGCCCCAGTTCCCTGTAGTCTTTCGACCCCATGTTGATCCTTTCAAATATTTCTTGGCAGGCTATCATAGGGAGCAAGTGTCCGTTTTGTTGCATTTTGCCTTGTGGATGGGGAGCATATAAAAAACACCCCGTGGGCTCCGTCGAGGGAGTCCACGGTCACGAAAAGCCCAGGAGAACCTTTTGCTGGTTCTTCACTTGAACCCCTGGCATTGAGGCTCGGAGTGGTACAGGTGGGTAGGTAGCTGTAGAGGTTCCTTGGTGGTGTAGCTGGCCACTACACCAGCTCGCCTCTACTGTTGAAGTAATAGGTGCACAGTGATAGCTATATAGAGAGGTAGAGAGGCACTCCCTCTGATCGGCCTGCGTCACATGGTCTACATGGGTGACAGACAGGTGGGATAGCCGCCTCATATATCAGTCAATCGTGATGACGACCCCTATTTTGGACTGTGTTCAAAGTACGCCTAGGACCAATGCAAGCTTAGCGACCCCAGTGTCCCCAGTACACCGACCAGCTCACAGATGTATAGATACCCTCTGGCGCCTTTCGGAACGCCATAGAGAGTAAGGCGAAGATGCCAAGGCGGGAAGTGACGTCAAATACAAAGAGAACACTCATGGTCCACGTCTTGAGATCGTTCCTCGGGGAGATTGGATTCGGGCTCTCAGCGCGCAGGTCTCTGAGTAGGAATGTCAGCACGCCAGAGAGGAGCGTCCCCAATACGCTGCATAGCCACAAGTACACCTCGACTTGCGTCGGAGATGGGTAGTTTCATGATCAGAAGTGGACGCCCGTGAATGCGAGGAAGATGGTGGTCCCGTATACTGCCTTGTGCATGTCCGATGTCCACTTAACACCTTCCACCTGCACCGAGAGGACCTCTGGCCCATGCGCCGTTTGAGGCTTGATACCCTTCGCCGCTATTGCGAACGGCTCCTCGATACCCTGAGGGCAGTGAAACCAGGCGATATACATGACAAGCCCGCAGAAGACGTAGGACATGGTCACGAACTCAAGCGGCGATGTTGCCAGCCGGCCCACCAGGCGCGATAACAATGTCAACACAAACTATAAGGCCTCAAGCATAGCGATACCCTTAGCCAAGCTGTCAGTCTTACAGCGCCGCTTGATTTGCTTATCAGTGGGTAGGCCACTGGGCAAGACCCGGCACGCCGCCGCGGCTGCTAGGAAGCGGTCTGCGTTCCTCGGATAGGCATCGCGTGTATAGTAGTCGCTAACGTCGTCGAAGTGCAGGCCACCTAGGAGGAATAGGAAGGCCTGGCGTAGAGTTAAGGAGCGCCAGCCCGGTGCGGCGAGTTGGTGTACGGCTCGACGGAAGGCGGGCGCGTCGTGCAGCTCCCTGAGACTAACAACGCATCCACATTCTGGGAAGATGAAGACTGCCAACTAGAGAACGAGCTTGAGACGGTACTGAACAGAGTTGGCGACCGTGTGGTGGAGACAGGTCCAAGTGAGAGGAAGATGGTGGGCAGATATGACCAGATGATGTCGACGGTGCCGCGGTTGCACTTGGGCGTAGGGACGAAGGACACAAATGCCATAGTTGGTCTAGAGGTTATGTAAAGATGGGCAAGTCGATACTCGCTAGGGCAGCCTATGCATACATACTATGTCTCGTCGAAGACTCAACGATTCTGGTGGAGGGAGGGAGGAGGAGGGCAGTGACGGTGGCCTTCACATTTGTCCATGGCTGTGGAGGTAAAATAGCCGAGTCTCGAGTCGGAATATATAAGTGAGCATTCTGCAGTGATATAGGAACATTGCAATGCTCGCACTCAGCTATGTTGCTGGTGCGTCAACCATTGACAAGCATGTACAGGTTGTTCAACCGACGCGTTCCTACTGGATCATACATAGATATTGACCTGCGGTCCGATCCATCAATGGACCGTGGGGGCCAATGCAAAGATAGTCAAACCTATAGTAGTATCAGGCAGATACCAGATTTGAGGAATACTCTGTGGTAATAGGGTTGGGTAGTGTGCTGAGCCTTCAGTGCAACTCGAGACGGAGGCCCGGGAGTGGCTATTCCGGAAGCACTTGGGCTGAAAGCTGTAGTGTGACATTGGGAAACCTACAAGCCGGAGGGAACGAGAGCGACCCGGCTCTGGAGACACAACGATGGAGCATGAAGAAGCAAAAGGCTGCCGGCTCCGCTGATCATAGTACATAGTAGTCACTTGCTTCCATATGCGCCAAAAGAGGGAGGCCCTGAGGTGGCCGTAGAGGTGTATCATGCGTGTTCATTCGACAAGCAGCCAGGAAAGAACATACGGTATTCCCACGCCTCAACCCTTTATTTTCTTTTGAATAGGCTGAAGCGGTGGCGAGAAGTGGCGGTTTAAATGGTGTTTACACAATTAGGATGAGAGATAGGGGCGCGAGGAGAGGGTGCGGTAACCCGTACGATGAAAGCAGTAATATTACGTAAGAAACTAGTCCCATTGAAAGATACGTATTTATAGTAGTTTACGCAACTACAAGTAGTAGTCTCAACAACATCAACTCACAAATGGTCGTGACCCTATTCGCGCTCCTTGATTCACCTACTTAGGTAAATACCTAGGTACCTCTTCGGTTGGATTAGTGAAGCATAGGGGGACTCTGCAATGAAGCGACCATAGCGGCAACCAACCCACCCAGGACCAACGTTGGAACCTCCGGAAGAAAATACAAATCAACCTACACTCGCTCCTTCCAAGGTTGTCAGACGCTACACACGTTCACCAGGCACCTACCTACATTGGGCAGTGCACCGTTTATCTACACGGACTGTCTCGGCAGCACCATGGCCACCGACATCTCTCTCAAAGATAAAGAAGCCTTTTATGCTCAACTGGAGTTGCTCGATGTTCCATCGGATGGAGACGATGAAGCACTGCAACGAAACCGAGAAGTACGTGACAGAAGCCGCGACTTCCTCAAACAAGCTCGGGCTAGGGCCAAAGCTAAGGCCAAGGCCAACAGCAACAACAATAGTCGCAAGTCAACACAGACTGCTCATATTGACTTGGACTCATCATATGAGGGTACGGCAAAGGCCACAGTTAAACGATCAACAACCGCACCTACCACGAGTTCAGCTCGCTCTACTGTCATCGAAGGCACTCCTTCCTCCATAGCACAGGACAAACGGGCCAACAGGCGACAGATTCCCCTCAGCACTTCTTTCGTCGTGGACACCCCTCGCCAAGATGATCAACCCTCTAGTCATGGTACTTTAATGAAGCGTAGCGTGACGAACCCTTTATTACTTCCGTCGTTGTCCAGGGCCCCTTCTGATCAGACATCCCCGATGTCTAACATGGCAAAGCGCAAACGCGAGGAAGTGGTCCCCCAAGACCAGCAGTTGCTGCGAGGATTTCGCTTCTTCTACATTCCGGGTGAACGAGTAACCCTGAGGCGACGTCGAATGGAGTATGCCGAGAAACACGGCGCTGTGGTTACCCGAGTGCTCCAAGACGCAACACACGTCATCGTGGATGACAGACTGACCTATGAGGACATCAAGGGCGAGGAAGGCATAGCTTCAGTGATCGGCGAGGATAAGCCAGTGATAGTTCGAGAACATTGGCCTATCGACAGTATTTCGACCAAAAGACTGCTACCGACTACTAGCCTCAAGTATCGCGTCAAGGGACTCCCAACCGTAAGGATTACGGACGCACCTCCGTCAAATGAGCTGGTTGCCTCGCAGGCCTCGAAGACCTCACTGCAGCTCAAAGCTCCCGCGAATAATCCCAAGAAGTGGGATTACGTTCCGCAATATACCCCATCACAGAGTGAGGCCTCATCGGCATCACATCACGACAGCGGTGAGGCTCTTAAGATAGCATCCACGGGACCAGCTCCAAACCAGTTAGAAACCATCCCCGGAGATGTCATCGCTCCATACTCACAGTCACTACTTGGGGATGGGCAGTCTCATCCAAACCCCAAGAACAGCGACAACAGTACTGGCCCCGATCTTGAAGACGAATTGTCACAACTAATCGTCGACGTGCAGGAGAACTTCAACGACCTCCCGGCCCTAGGCGACGAGGACGATGAGACGAAGTCAGAACAAAATAACGGTCACGATAGTAATTCCCAAAGTGGTTCAGAAGGTGAGAGGCAAGCGAAACGTCAGAAGAAGCCGAAGAGTTCCAAGTCAAATATGGCAGATGATTTTGCTTGCAGCAGAGGCGGGCCCAAGGATCAGAGCTCCAGAGGTGGCCCGAATGCAAAAGTCATTGCTGTACTTCAACAGATGCTCGACTACTACACGAGAACCAATGATCACTGGAGAATCTTAGCGTATCGCAGAGGCATCAATACATTGTCGAGGCAAGCAGTAAGGATCACCACAAAAGGACAGGCCGAAAATTTGCCGTATGTCGGTGAAAAACTCGCTTCAAAGATCGAGGAGATAGCCAATACAGACCGTCTGCAACGACTGGATTATGCACAGAACGATCCCACGAGCCAGATCCTTAAATTGTTTCTCGGGATCTATGGTGTCGGCATGTCCACGGCTGACAAGTGGATCGCGCAAGGCCTCAGGACCCTCGACGACCTTCGGAACAAGGGCCAGCTTACACCTAATCAGCGCGTCGGGCTCGACCACTACAATGATCTCAACTCGCGCATCCCACGCGCAGAGGTCGAAGCTCTCGGAAACTACGTGAAGCAGGAAGCTTCCCGCATCGACAAGGGCGCCGAGCTGCTCATCGGGGGCAGCTACCGCAGAGGCGCAGACAACTCGGGCGATATTGACTTTATCATCACCAAGAAGGGCACACACTCAAGCGAGGAGCTCAACCCATTCCTGGACAGGCTCGTTACGAACCTAATGAAGATGGGCTTCGTGACAGCGGAATTGGCCTCACACAATTCATACGGCAGCAGGCACCACAAGGATGGCAACGGGAGCAAGTGGCACGGATGCTGCGTCCTCCCCCGTATCCCCGGGTCCCCGAACGACAACGACCACTACAGGCCTATCTGGAGACGCGTCGACTTTCTACTAGTACCTGAGTCGGAGTATGGGGCTGCCCTGATCTACTTTACGGGCAATGATATCTTCAACCGCAGCATCCGCCTGTTGGCGTCGAAGAAGGGGATGAGGCTGAATCAGCGAGGGCTATACAAAGATGTGATAAGGGGACCCGGAAGGGAGAAGAAGAATGAGGGCGAACTCCTTGAAGGGAGAAGCGAGGAGAAGATTTTTGAGATCCTGGGCGTCAAGTGGAGGGAGCCTCATGAGCGGTGGTGTTAGGCCAGCGGTTACACATAGGAAAGGGAGGTGGGGTGGGCGATGGGACGGAATGATAGTCGATCATCTATCACTGTATAGAGAGAAGGCAGCGTTATGGTATTTGCATCCTCAGCTTCGCTACCTACTTAGCGGGCACTTATACGGGCATGTACGTGCCTCCCCTTAAGCCATTCACGGATGGCAGAATATCAATTGCATGATCGTCTCGAGCGAGGATCCCTTTCCAAGATGGAAATCGACCAGGCCAACATACAACTACCTAACAATAAGATGTAATATGACCAAGCATGCCCCAATACTGCAGCTGGCATATTTTCCAAGACAATAGCGGGCTTGAGAGAAAAACAAGTATGGGTAATGGTGTAGGAAACTTGGTAGAGGCAAAAATGCATAGCTCAACTAGACCCATCAAAAATTGACTTTCTTAGAAGGCTCCATGAGGCCGCTGGACCCTTGCTGCCTTGCTGTGTTGTTGAGTGAGTGGGTTGGAGTGGGCTGGTGGGACAGTCCAGACAAAGGAAAACAAGGGTCTTATTCGAAACTGCAGGGACCTGGCGCTACTGTAATCTACTGAGAGACCTGGGGACACTGGACTCGATTGAGGCGGGAAGGGCTGCAATATGGGCCCTTGGCGGTCTGGCGGTGTGCTTGGTTAGCAGGTTGGCAGGGTTCAGCATCGCTTTTCTGCCGTCAAAAAAACCCTGCGCCAGACAGTTCTTTTGAGGCGAATGCCCCTCCTCCAAGTCCAAGTCCAACCGCCTCCCAAATATCTGGTCAACCTTGCTCTTGCTTGTCGCTGCCCAACAACAACACAACAACACAACCACACAACCCCATTCACTATTCCCCCCAGGGAATATTCCAACATCTCCCCTCCCTAACTCCCCAATACAATCTCCGATCTTTAATCATGGCCTCCGGCGAGAAGATGGACGTTGAGCAGGCTGAGCAGCAGCTCAAGTCGATGGATCACTCTGAGCAGCACTACTTCAACAGGTAAGCACTTTCGCCTAATTGCATACAGCCCATAGGTATAAAAGGTTCTAATATTGTGTCGCACAGCTACAACCACCATGGTATGTCCAAGAATCCACAACGAATATCGGGAATCGTTTGGAAACATGTCGCTAACACAGATGGCTCACGAAAGGCATCCACGAAGAAATGCTGGTATGTGACCTATCCAAGTTGAACTGCTCGAGACCGTGTCAAGACCAGAAGCTGACCTACTCTGTCTTCCCCTACAACAGAAGGATGAGGTCCGAACACGCTCATACATGAACGCCATTGTCCAGAACAAGCACCTGTTCAAGGACAAGGTCGTACTCGATGTTGGCTGTGGTACCGGTATCCTGTCCATGTAAGACGACCCAATCTATCTATGCCGTAACGGCTTCACTCCCTACAAAGCGCCAAGAGGCCCAATGCCTTTAGTCGAACCCCAGCACATAATACTGACGCGCATCCTCGTTGCACAGGTTCGCTGCCAAGGCTGGCGCAAAGCATGTCATTGGTGTTGACATGTCCACCATCATCTTCAAGGCCCGCGAGATCGTTGAGGTCAACGGCCTGACCGACAAGATCACCCTGATCCAGGGCAAGATGGAGGAGATTGAGCTGCCCTTCCCCAAGGTTGACATCATCATCTCCGAGTGGATGGGATACTTCCTTCTCTACGAGTCCATGCTGGACACCGTCCTGTACGCCCGTGACAGGTACCTCAACAAGGACGGTCTGATCTTCCCCGACAAGGCTACTATCTTCGTTGCTGGAATCGAGGATGGCGACTACAAGGACGAGAAGATCGGATGTAAGTTGACACTACCCATTCGACTGGCAAGATGGATGCCTTGATCGCTAACACATGCTCTGCAGTCTGGGACAACGTCTACGGCTTTGACTACAGCCCTCTCAAGCACACCGCCCTCTCCGAGCCCCTCGTCGACACCGTCGAGATGAAGGCCGTCGTCACCGACCCCGCCAACGTCCTCACTCTCGACCTCTACACATGCACAGTTGCCGACCTGGCCTTCAGCATACCCTTCGAGCTCCGCGCCCGCCGCGACGACTTCATCCACGCGCTCGTCGCCTGGTTCGACATCGAGTTCACCGCATGCCACAAGACTATTGCCTTCTCCACTGGCCCCCACACCAAGTACACGCACTGGAAGCAGACTGTCTTCTACCTCAAGGACGTGCTCACCGTCCAGCAGGGTGAGATCGTCCACTCCGCACTGGAGTGCAAGCCCAACGAGAAGAACAGGAGGGACCTGGATATCGAGGTCAAGTACAAGCTCGAGACGAGCGACGTCACAAGGTCGGCTGAGGGCTCGTGCTTCTACAAGATGTGCTAAATCCAACGCATCTTGTGCGGCACCTAATTGCTGGCTATGATTGGAGCTCTTGAAGCGGTCTTCGAAAGACTTACATGCCAGGAACCAATTGACGCGCCAGGCTGTATAGCATTTCTAAAAAGATGACCACGCTTATTTACTGGTCTACGTGGGTTCGAGGCTATATTAAACCTTTTGGAGGAGAATACATGAAGTGGGAGACCAAGGACCACGACCATGATGATGGCGGAAGCTACTGGGGCCGCTTGGGGATTTGGGACGGCTCTACCAACACGTTATGAGACAGAGGATGAGATATAGGGAGACTTTGATCTGGGCTGCCTTCCCCTTTGTTTTCAGCACACATCACATGTGCGAATCAAACATGTTTTTGATAGGCAAGACATATTGGTAGCACGGGGCTCGGTCGTTCTTGTGCATATCCTCAGATGATATACCTTGAACGCAACCTGGAAGCCGGATACAAAAAAAAAATGGGAAAGACTTTTAACGACATCCGCACGGAACTGGGTTCTGCAACGCATGAAGTTGCCTGACCAAACTCTAGTCTATTTCGATTTAGTGGTTACCGTACCCGTAGGATACTGAGTGGTCTAGTTTTCGGTCTATAATCCGACGTCACTTGTATGGCCGTCGTGCACATAACAACAGCCTGGGGTCTCTGCTTATCCCAGTTTGGCAATGTTCTCTCTTCATACTCTCGTTATGTTGATTCAGAAAAACCACCGGATTTTTGAGAGGTGATAACCTATGTTTGGGTGTCTGGGCAATCACAGAGCCTTCCTTTTCCACACAGAGGAAAAACCGTCACTATCCATTCCAGTTTCACACGCTCATTTTGAAGATCTCAGGCTCCCTGTCCTCATCGGTCCTGTCATCGACTATGAACCTCCTTCCACTGGCCACCTCCGCCGGTGCACCACCTCGCAGCGAGGGGCTCTTCTCCTTGCCCTCCAAGCCTGTCATCTCCTCCACATACAACTCTTCCCTAAGCTTGGGATCAGGTGGTGGTGACCCAGGGGCGGCGGAGGTCAAGTCAGTGAGGGAGGGAGGCGTGTCAATGCCAACATCATCGTCATCGTCGTCGTCATCGTCGTCGTCGTCGGCAGCAGCAGTAGCGGCGGCGGCCGCGGCCGCGGCGTTGGCGTTGGCGTTGTTGGCGGGGCACAATACGGGCCGCTGCGGCTTCAGGAGGGGTGTAGATCCGCTGCTCTACTGCGTCGCCGCCTGCGCGACCCCTCCCACGCGGCCGAACCTCTCCACCACGGCGGCCACCTTCTTGGCCAGCTCGTCCGCCTCCACCCGGGTGGCCGCCTCGGCGTAGACGCGGCAGGCGTTCTCGGTGCCCGAGGCCCGCGCGAAGCTGCGCGCGTTGGCGTACTTCTTGACCAGGGCGTCGATCTCGGCCTGGGCGCCCACCGGGTGCGAGAGCTGGCGCTCCGCGTCCGTGGTCTCGAACAGGTCCTTGTCGCCGACCTCGACGCGGACCAGCCGGTTGGGGAGGTCGCTGTACGTGTTGGCCCAGTCCTTGAGCGTCCAGTTCTTGTGCGCCAGGATCACCTCCACCAGGAGCATGTCGGAGATGGCGTCGCCGACCGTCTGGTTGATGAGCTCGCCCACGGCGGCCAGGGTCTCGATCGCCTCCTTCTGCGCCGGGGACTGGGGCTCTTTCTCCTTGAAGGTGCGGAAGGCGTCGTTGGAGAAGAGCACCGTGCCGTGGCCGTTGGCCTCGAAGTACACACCGACGTCGAAGTTGCACGCCGCGTGGTGCAGGTGCTTCACGCCCGTGGGCGTGCAGACGACCGGCAGCCGCAGGTGCTCTGTGATGTACCTTGTGCTGGCCCCGTTGGCGTAGGCCGTCTGCACAACGCCGATGCGCAGGTCATCCTGGAGTCCGGCGGACCGCACCAGGTCAGCGATGAAGGAGGCGGCGAGCGAGGCGATGCGGTCGCCATCGAGCATAAAGAATCCGGTCTCGGCGTCGGTCCAGTAATAGATCAGGCGGTCGGCGTCGCCGTCGAGGGAGCAGTACCGGGCACCGGGCTCGGGCTTTGGGTGTGGGGGAGCTCGCTGCTTGGTCTTGACAAAGTCGGCACCGGACTGTATATACACATTTGACTTAGTGAACTGCCAGGCGGTTCAGGAGATCAGGGGAGGGCAGATCCCACTTACCTCCAAGTTCAGCACCTCAGGCCGAAGGACGTCGTCGTTGACGACCTTGACATCGAAGGGGACCTTGTCCTTGGGGATGTATTTCAAGAACTCGGTCAACTTGGGACCACCCACTCCATTGGCGCAGTCGACCGTCAAGGAGCCGTTGATCTTGCGGCCCTTGAGGGCCCGGACGAAGGCATCAGAGAACTTCTTGTAGTATCCGGCCTCGCTGACCTCTCCATATGACTGCGGCGTGTCTTCGGTGTTGGTGGCTCTTGTAAGGTAATGGAGCTGGGGCGTGGTCAGAATCTTGTAATCGACGTACTCGGTGTTCGTGGCGTCGAAGGCAGCGGCCAGGGCGGTAACGAGGGTGTGACCTGAGGGCCGAGTGTCACGGCCATAGACAACCTTCGCAGGGGCCTTGAGGTCGATCTTGAGTTGGGTGGCCAGGGAATTGTAAGCCTCGACGAGGTCCTTGTCGGTGGGTGAGTTGACCAGCTTGGTGGCGTAGGCCTCCCACTCCTGCTCGAGCATCTCGCCCATCGGGTCGACGATCTTGACTCCATTGTCCTTGGATGGGTTGTGGCTCGCCGTGACCATGACACCGATGGTCTGGCTGCCCAGCTTGCGGCTTCGGAGAGCTGCCAGTAGGCCAACCCTGAAGGCTACTCCCTCGAGCAGATCCGAGGACATGCGGAAGCCTGCAGTGCCATACTTGTAGAGGCTGCCGGCCGGAAGGGGAACGATGGGGTGCTTGGCCGAGGCCGCCAGGATTTGGTCGTCGTGGGAAGCCATGATGATTTGTTGGCGGTCTGTTACAAAACACCAGAAGCTTTCGGACAGATTGAGTATGGAAGAGAAGACAAAAGTCAGTTATTACGGGACAAGGCACGCGGAGACGGCAGGATCGGGAATCGGGGGGCGGTGGGCATTTATATAAATTAGAGCGAGGCGAGCGAGGCGTCAAGGATAAGGATGGATGAGGAGCTGGATGGAAGCTTGCTTGGCTGCTTGCTTGGTCTAGCAGTGTCTAGCACGTCGTGTTCTCAGGGGTCAAGGTTCAGGGGCCTGGCCTTCTGCGACCCAGGTACCCACGCCTGCCATGTAGCCACCTGGCCGTGCCTAACGGTGTTCCAACGTTCCTCCCAGATGACCCGACCCCGGCCCCTCTTGATCTCATCAATGATACCCAGGTACCATTATGAGGATCCGTTTCTAGACAAAAGCTACCCCGCCGTCTTCCATATGCTCGTATTGCCAGCTCAGCCCTGGAGTATCAAGGTACCTACCTAGGTACCTAGGTAGACACCCTAGAAACCAAGTACCGAGATACCTTGCCGATCTCCTAGAATCCATTAATCACAGGCATACCAAGGTGACTTCGTGTTATTGATACATTTACATAGGTATACTTTAGTAGGTACATGAGTTTACTGCTTCGGGGGCATAAAGGAGGAGGCAACATCGTAAATCTGCAACAGAAAAAGGTGGGAAGTTCATCTGGAACCGGCTTGGTGCATGCACCTGCCCGAACAATCATCAGTCTACGGATTGCGAGAAGGCCCGGCATCACCATCCCCACAAGATCCGATGTTCGAAGGTTGTCCTCCAATGTTGCTCTGGAGTTGATTGCACTCTAACACTATTGCTCGCAACAGACGACTGTGTATGATAGTGCAGTAATCTTCTCCGGATCCAGTTCGGGACTAGCCGTACGTACCTAGGTACACACTACAGCACTTAAGTCCCTGCTGTTTCGATGTTGCATACGCGACCAGACGCGTCTCTCAAATGTCGCTGTGCATTGCTCTGGTGCCCGTCGTCGACTCTACTTGACCATCCGTATTTCTTGCTGGACGTTCCTAATATTTTAGCAATTTCACTGGCTCATCGCTACACATTGGCTACTCTGGATCATTCTGCTGTCTATGCTGCCGAAACCATCTCGTTGGCTAATCCGCTTGATGATTCACCATGCCGCCACCAAGCGACGAGGAGTCTGCCAACCCACTGCTCCTTTCCTGGGTAAAAGAATGGTATGATACTGCGAGGGAAAGGAGCAGCAAGGGAGTCACCACATACAAGCATGCCTACGACGCCTTGAGACGTTGTCCCTTGGTCTTCAGCCATCCCTCTGAGCTTCAGCAACTTAAAGGTTTCGGTCCAAAGCTCTGTGAACGACTCACAGTCCAACTTCAGGAGTACTGCGATGAGAATGGACTGCCCATGCCAGAGCACCCTTTGAAATCAAAGAAGAGAAAAGGTGGGACCAATGCAGCAGGAAGAAGGGCAAATGACGACGACGACGATGATGTTGACGACGAGGCTGCTGCTCCGGCACCGAAGAAGCCCAGGAAGGCTAAGCCATACGTACCGGCTCTCCGTTCTGGTGCATATGCCCTGGTAGTGGCTTTATCAACTGCGCCTGGTGGTGCGACGGCCCGCCTGGACAAGTCCGACCTGATTGAGGCAGCACAGCCATATTGTGATGCCTCTTTCAAGGCACCTAGCGAACCGGGGAAGTTTTATACCGCTTGGAGCTCAATGAAGACTTTACTTACGAAGGACCTTGTCTACGAGACCGGCAGGCCGACAAAGAGGTATGCCTTGACCGACGAAGGCTGGGAGGTCGCCAAACGGATCCAGGAGGCCGCTGGTGCCAGTACGAGCCAGGCCAGGCGAAGTGAGTCTGCAGGTAATGCAACAACATCACGGGCCTCAGCACCTTCTATGGGGTCGACAAGCACTGCATTTGCCACAAACATAGAGACCGTGCCTGAAGATGATTTGGTCGCGGAGCAGGAAAATCCAAATTATAGCGACATCGTCACTGACGGCCCAATCTTTACTAATGACACTGAACTCCCAACATTCACAACGATTAGGCTGAGTCCTGGTTCGTTTTCAGTGCACCTTGTTTTGGATTTTCGGGAGATACGAGCCAAGACAGACCGGAATTACATGCAAGAGGAGCTCACAAAGAAAGGTGTCCGGCCAATCATGCGGAGCATGGAGCTCGGGGATGCCCAGTGGGTGGCCAAGGTCCACGACCCAGAGCTACTGAAACGAGGAGGCGCTGAGGGCGACGAGGTGGTACTCGATTACATCGTCGAGCGCAAGCGTCTAGATGATCTGATTGGGAGCATCAAGGACGGTCGCTTCCGCGAACAGAAGTTTCGACTCAAGAGATCTGGCGTCAAGAATGTGACGTACCTAATTGAAGACATATCGCTAGACCAAACATACTTCTCCAGATATGAGGAGGCTGTCCAGTCCGCCATCGCGTCTACTCAGGTGGTCGATGGCTTCACCGTGAAGAAGACTCAAAGGATGGACGATACAATTCGATACCTTGCGAGGATGACAGGGTTTCTTAAGAAACGCTATGAAAGCCAGCCTCTTCGAGTCATCCCTACGAAAGTCATAACAGCTCAGAACTATCGGCCGCTGTTGCAACACCTCAGAGAAACGCAACCCGGAGCGCAGTATCACATCAGTTACCCAGCGTTCGCTTCCTTGGTTTCCAAAACAAACCTGCTCACCTTGCGAGATGTCTTCCTCAAGATGCTCATGTGCGCAAGAGGGGTTACTGGAGAGAAGGCAATACAGATCCAAAAGATCTGGAAGACGCCATATGAGTTGGTCAAGGCCTTTGAGCAGTGTGGGACAGGGGAGGGAAATAAGAAGAGAAGACAAGAGCTGATCTCAAGCCTACTCGGCGGCCATGCAGTGAAGAGCAAGCAAATCGGCAAAGCACTGAGCGCGAAGGTCGCGGAGGTTTGGGCCGAGCTCTGAGCTCTGGGGCTGATGGTCTGTGTCGAGTAAATGGTGTTCCATCCATCCTAGGTATCCTGTCGCGCAGCTGTCGCTACGGCCTGCACACAAATAACAATCAATGAACCAAGCGCAGTGTGCTCATGTTCACACCACTACCCAAAATCGTACCAGACTACTCTGTCGCATGACCCCCCAGACCCTGAGCAACAATCTTCTCCACCGTCTTCTCAACCTCCTTCAAGAAGGGGAAACTCCCACTCTCGCCCAGCCACATCAATGACTTCTCGGCATATTTGGCCATCATGTCTACCTCGACATTGACCGTGTCACCAACCTTCTTCTGCGCAACGACAACCTTCTCCTGCGTGTACGCGATAAGCATGACCTCCCACCACCCCTCGGTATCGTCGACCTTGGTCACCGTCAAGCTCGTCCCGTCCAGCGCGACGTAGCCCTTGTACACCACATAGCGCAGCACGTCCCTCTTCGTGGGCTGGAACCTGATGGTGATGGCGTTCCCGTCCGGCTCCATCTTGGCGATGGTGGCGGTGGTGTCGACGTGGCCCTGGACAAAGTGTCCGCCCATGCGCGTGTCGGCCCGGACGGCGCGCTCGAGGTTGACCCTCGACTCCCTGGTGAGGTTGCCCAGGTTGGTGACGCGCAGGGTCTCGGGCGCCACGCCGACGGTGAAGGACGGGGTGTGCTTGGTGGTGAAGGTGACGACCGTCAGGCAGACGCCGTTGACGGCGATGGAGTCACCCTCATGGCAGTCGCTCAGCAGGGTGGACGACTCAGGCAGGTTGATTGTCAGGGAGGTGCCTCCCGTCTCATCGAGCGGGTTGAGGGCCGCGACGACTGGGAGGGGTGGATTAGCCTGGCAGTCCTGTGTGCATGTGATCTAAGTGTGAGATGGAATGAGGGGAGATAAGATGCAAGGAAGATGAGGTCAAGTGAAGTGAGATGAGTTGAGACCAGATGATAAGATGAAATGAAACTTACCGCCTATCTCTTCAACTATGCCTGTAAACATCTTCGGTCCGTGCGTGTCGTGTTTACTATTCTGGCCTAGGAAGTTCCGGTGCTTGAGGATTCCTAGATGCGGCATCACTTAGGTACCGCTGGGCCTCGATCCCAAGTATCAATGCGCCAGGGCGGCGGGGTGGGGGCGGGCTTCTCCGGTTTTAGATCAAGGGTCCGGCCACGCGGTCCGGCCACTCAACTCAGTTGCTCTGCAGATCCAGATGCCCGGTGTACAATACTGAGCACGGTCCCCTTTGCCAGTTCCGTGGGTGCGTGGTCAGCAGTACTGTGGTAGTGTTGTGTCAGGTCAAAAGAAAACCACCCCACCAGCCCACCTTCGGGCTTCTTCACTGCGCTGCTTCCTACTTCGTATGCGTTGCACCTGCACCCTCTTTTCCTAATTGTGACTCAGGAAGAAGCAAACAACGAGCCGACCCGAATGAGCCACGTCTGCAGATGGATGAGCAATAAGCTTACATTGCGACTTTCTTCCTCTTCTTATTACGTTTCCATTCCTTTATCCCACAGCCTTCGCCCTTTGAGGACGATTGCCCACGTGGACACCATCGATCACCGGTGTCGACAGGCAGGCTACCCACTATTGACGAAAAGGTCATTATATAGCCAGACACCTCAAGGTTCGAGGACACACAGTCAAGAAGAACAAACACCACCGTCAGCACAACGACGAAAGGCCACCGCGATGGCGTCTCAACCTACCTGGGTCGCGCCCAAGCCCTCCACCGCTGACATCCCTAACCTCGACATCTACAACTCCCTTACCCGACGAAAGGACAAGTTCGTGCCCACAAAGTCGGACACTGTATCCTGGTACACATGTGGTCCAACAGTATACGATGATGCCCACTTGGGCCATGCGAGGAACTACGTCTCCACCGACATCGTCAGACGCATCATGAAGGACTATTTCGGCTTCAACGTCCGATTCGTCATGAATGTTACCGATATCGACGACAAGATCATTCTGCGCGGCAGGCAGCAGCATCTCCTGGCAGCATTCCGAGCAGAGCACCCCCAGGTCGATGCGACGGCCATCTCCACGACCGAGGCTGCATTCGCTTACTACGTGAAGAAGAATCTGCCCCTGTTGCCCGAGACAACCACTCCGGAGAACTACGAAGCAGAGAAGGGCAAGGCCTACGCGCGGGTTCTGGAAGGCAAGGCATTGGCCGGGGATCAGGAGACGGCTGGCGACAAGGAAGCAAAAGTGAAGATGCATCTGAACACTGTCCAGTCGGCGGTCACAGCCCTCCAGAAGGGCTCGTCGCTGGCTGCGGACCAGTTCTACGAAGCCGCCGAGGATGTACTGCTTCCATACCTGGACTCCTTGCATGGCTCGACCGTCGACTCGAAAGACTACACCATCTTCATGAAGCTGACGCAAAAGTTCGAGGACCGCTTCTTCGAGGACATGAAGGCCTTAAACGTCCTCTACCCAGACGTCCTCACTCGGGTCACCGAATATGTACCTCAAATCGTGAGGTTCATCGAGAAGATCATATCGAACGGCTTTGCCTACGCAACTGCAGATGGTTCGGTGTACTTTGATATCTCTGCTTTTGAGAAGGCCGGCCACCCCTACGCCCGGCTCGAACCATGGAGCAGGAACGACAAGGCTCTGCAGGCTGACGGAGAGGGGTCGCTGGCCAGCAAGACCGCGACGAAACGTAATGATGCAGACTTCGCCCTGTGGAAGGCAAGCAAGGCCGGCGAGCCATCATGGCCTAGTCCATGGGGAGAGGGACGTCCAGGTTGGCACATCGAGTGCTCTGTAATGGCATCTGAGGTCCTAGGCGAGAAGCTTGATATTCATTCTGGAGGCGTTGACCTTCGATTCCCACACCACGACAATGAGCTGGCACAGTCCGAGGCGTATTGGGGCATCAAGGAGCAGTGGACCAATTTCTTCATGCACATGGGCCACCTGAGCATAGCGGGGTCGAAGATGAGCAAGTCACTCAAGAACTTCACCACGATCAGGACAGCACTTGCGAGAGGAGATTGGACTTACCGAAGTCTTCGTATTGCATTCCTGCTGGGTGCGTGGGAGAGCGGTATCGAGGTGACTGATGAGATTCTCCGTACCACGGCTTCGTTCGAAGACAAGATGAACAACTTCTTCTACAAGAGTACGGATATTGTGAGGAACAGGAAACAGAACGGCGGTGCCAGTTCCGACTCCAACGGCGCTGCTGAGGCGGAGGATGACCAGAAAGTGCTGGCTGCCTTGGAAAAAGCTAAGCAGGACGTGGACGCGGCCTTCCTCGACTCCTTCAACACGCCAGTGGCGATGAGGACGATCTCTGAGCTGGTGTCGGAGCTCAACTCGGCCAAGGCCATCTCAGACGAGGCGTTGCTGACAGTCGCACGATGGGTCACAAGGATTCTCACAATCTTGGGCCTGGACACGAAGGGCGACTTGAATGACACGGCCCGCGTAGCCTGGTCCGGCGTTGAGATACCAACAGAGGCAGAGCCGTTCATCTACCCTGTCTCGCAACTGCGCGACCAGGTGCGGCAAGCTGCCCGGTCGGGTGCATTTGATCATGCAGCTCTGACAAAACTGGTGGAGGATGTCAAGCCTACAGGATCGGCGTCTGGCGAGTCTGCCAAGAAGTACGAGGAGGTGTTCACGCAGTTCCAGACCAGCGTCAAGAAACTAGCCGACGAGAAGTCCCCAGCGAAGGATGTACTTGCTCTCTGCGACCAGCTTCGCGATACCCGCCTATGGGACCTAGACATCTACCTCGAAGACCGCGACCCGCCCCTGCCCGCCTTGGTCCGACCCATTGACAAGGCAGTCAAGGATGCGCGCAGGGAACGAGAGGAGGCAGCCGCGGCAAAGGCAGCGCAAAAGGCCAAGAGGGACGCAGAAGAGGCGGAGAAGAAGAGGCTACAGGACGAGAAGGCCAAGTTCAGTCACCTGGAGATGTTCAAGACGGACGAGTACGCGGAGTGGGACGAGAACGGCATACCGACCAAGGCCGCGAACGGCGAGGAGGTGGCCAAGAGCAAGCGGAAGAAGTTGCAGAAGGACTGGGAGAGGCAGAAGAAGCTGCACGAGGACTGGCTTAAGAGGCAGGGCAAAGCTTAGGTAGCGAGCATGCGGCAACTCGGCGCTTGAAAAGTGGGCTTCACTTATTGCATTTATGGTATGTTGTCCAGCTAGACGTGGTGGTCACCTCGTGCGACAGCCGAGGAAGAATTGAAAGGATCAAAAATTCGGAGTGTGCTGGTCACCGACGTCCGTGGTAGAATATCCCATCTTCTCCCCTTCCCCAGTACCCTGCCGATAGCGTGACCCATCGCTAGGTTCTCCCCCTTTCGACCACCCACCTACTTCCTCTGGCTCGCCTGCTCGGCATCAGCGTCGCGGAAGGCATCGAGAATCTGGTTGCCCTCGTCTATATCCTCGGGTGTCATGCCCAGTCCCATCGAGGCCTGAAAGTTGACCCGGTCACCCCAACCATCCTTGACCATCCGGTAGTTGGACTGGCCGCCTTCCTGAGAGGCAGTGTCTGTCCGGCGGCCGGCCGAGGACGAGGACGACGACTTGCCGTTGCTGCCGTCGTCGTTCTTGTCGTTGCTGGATGGCATGGTGAAAGCTGTTTGGGAGAATTGAGAAGCTTATGCTGGGGGGTTCCGTACTTGTGGTTCCTCAGTCAAGCCTTGTTGTTTGTAGTTGTGCTGCGGATGGATTGAGTCGGCCGTGTCGCTGGAAGCAAAGAGGAGAGGGGTTGGGATCCAACTCGGAAGAGCTCGGTCGGGCCTTTTGTATATCGTAGAAACAAAAGCTCAGACTTACTTACTCGATCTCGCCAATCCCATGATTCGATATGCACCTACCTACTTAGGTAGGTACCTCGCGTAGCTAACACGAGCAGATCAGCAGCGCACGGAGGGAGCACGTAGGGAGCAGGAAGGGAGCAGGCATGGCGCCCGTGGGCAGGTAGCACTTGCATCCTCCGCGTAGCACCCGCGTCGAGTCACGCCGGGCGGCCGGATATACGCAGTGGGCATCCCACCCGGGCCCGTGCCGGGGTCGATATGAGGATACCTCACCTGCGATAGCTCGAGACGGTTTATGAACTAGGCCATCTTAGATGTCCCCGCTACAAGAGACCGAACTATACCAAGTCTCGTTGATCTGAATAAACCACACGCGCGCTACCTCCTTGCTAAGATGTCCGCCGCGCGAGTAAACATCCGCCAGGCCGGGCCGGCGGACGTCGATGCCCGTGACGGACCTGATGATCCTCTCCATGCAGGGGGACCGCGGCTGGTGGGACTACCGGTTTCCCCCACCGTCACCAACACCCGGGGGATCATAGGAAGTTCCTCCGCCTGCTGGTCGAGACGTGGGCCTCGCCCGACTTCGACGACTGGGTGGTCGTGCTGGCCGAGGTCTACGACCAGTCGTCCGGGACGGACCAGGTCGCATGCTACGCGGCCTGGGATATCTCGTATCAGAAGGTCAGGAGACTAGGTCGTCCCGGCTGCGAGCCGCCGAGTCGTAAGGTCCCCCTCTGCCCTTGTTGGGTCCTGTATATCTCTATCTCTCCCTACTTCAGCAGACGCCTATCAAAATAAAAGACCAAGGTGACAACTGAGCTATACAGCCGGCGAGGTTCTCGCCCGAGCCGGCGCCGCAAGCCGCAGGGACACCCGACCCAGCCCACGCGGCGGAGCACTCGCGCGCCTGTGACGAGGGTCACGAGATGTTCCTGGACACACTGTTTGGGACGGAGCAGGTCCACCTCCAGGCGCTGGGCACACACCCTCTATATCTACGGGAGGGGTCTGGCCAGGGCGCTGTGTAGATGGGGCATGGATCTGGCGGCGAGGGAATGTGTGGCTGCCACGCTGCTGGCGAGCCCGATGGGGAGGAAGGCCTGTCCTCGTCTTGGGTTCGAGGAGTTGGGAAGCGTGACGGCGCAGGTGGAGGGGGAGGGCGAGAAGACGAAGTTGTATGCCATGGCCTGGGTTCCGGAGAAAAGCGAATGATTGAATACTGATACACGGTTCCATGCGCGCGACTCAACGCGCTTCGCACGCTACCTACTTCCATTCTGGGTAACAGACCAGGAATCTTGGGAGCTATATTACGGGTAATTATACCCGGCGAGAGTATATTATAGAAAACTTATACTACCTACTTCTATTCTGGGGTAATAGACTAGGGATATTAGGAGCTATATCACGGGCAATCATACCCGGCGATATTATCTTATAGAGTAGAATGGGCTTCATATGTCGTGCTGGGTAGATGGCATGGACTTATTACGCCATGGATACGATCACAACGATCCAAGGATAGACGTGGGTGCGGGATCAAGGCCCGAGGTATGGCACAGGAGCGCTTCTAAAATCTGAGGACTTTCTCTTCGGATGAACATTACGACCTGCTGGTGAAGCCGGACATTTCGCCCAAGGGCGCTGGAAGGGACGTGACCGTGACTGATATCGGACTGTTCGAGTGCTTAAGTAGAATTGGCGGTATGCTTGGAACTAATCATGAATTTCCTTTTCAATGCTATGAAGCTCGCGAATACACCGCCGTGAACCATGGTCCACCAGCACTGGGATCTTATGTTACGCATAACTAATACCGGTGCCAGACTGCGCGAGAAACCGGTGAAGATACCCTGAAATCAGTCTCCAAGCTCATTGGAAGCCGATCTGCCGAGGGAACCTAGTTCATGAGCGTGTCTTTTGATAGATATCCCCAATTTCCGCCACAGGAGCACTTCCTCTGCTGGCTGAGCACGAAGGTGAACCCGGGCTTCGTGCCCACGACGTCCTCCATAACAGCACAACATCTCACACACCTCCGCCAGGCTGGCCCAGATTCGTCCCCGTTCCCGTGTGCTTCACGTGTCTGCACGCTCTCCCCGTTGGCGGTCTTAGGCAGTTTGGGGGCCGTCAGCTCGACCCGCTTGAACGTGTCAACGTACTTCCTCTCAGCCTTCCTGGCGGCCAGCCTCTTCGGCTCGTCGTCGACGTCCAGCAGCTCAAAGTCCGTAAAGAACAGGTCCGATCGCCTGGTCGAGGCCATCAGGTTCTTGAGGTCGGTGTCGAAGAGCTTCTTGATCAGGGGCAAGAAGCTCGTCGGCGGGTTCTCGGCGAGGAGCATCAGCAGCTCGCAGTGCGCCTGGGCCTTCTTGACAGCTGCGTCTGGCGCCGATTGATTGGGCTTGCCTGGTTGCTGCTGCTGTTGCTGCTGCTGCTTCTGGGCCAGACTGGCCAGCGAGGCCTGGTAGGTCTGCCTGATATCGTTGCTCAGCGTGCTCAGGAGCTTGTCGATCTCCTCAACTTTAATCAGTGTCGTGGTGGTATACCGTTGCATCTTCAGGTAGGCCTGATGCACAGGAGTGATCCCACGATTTGTTGCGTTGGGGTCTGATGCACTCTGCGCGGCGGTCTTCTCCCAGTACTGGATCGCCTTGTTACTAAGTGTCTGCAAGTGGTTCAGACGCCTGCAAGTAGCGGAGAGGAAACCTCTTGTCGAAGAGCAGAGTAAAAGGTGCAGGGAGACATCGTTCTTGGATTTGAGATAAGTAGTCATTTCTGCGAACCGGCTGGGACTGAGGAGCTCCATGAAATTAGGGTCGTCACGCAGGGCGAAGAGACTGTCTGCTAGCCAGGACAGGAGGTCTAATGCCCACCTTGCGCATCCAGCAAGGGCGTCCACAACCTCTGAAACGGCGGATTAGCATCGAGGCTGCACTTGAAAGCAGGAAACTAGGAAGAGCTTACCGGGTTCATCAAGAGGAGTCCACTTCTCCTTGGTCATGTTCATGGGCGAGTTGCTCGCCACCGTGATCAGGATGACAATGTTTCGCAAATTGAGACCCAGCATCGCGAACTTACTGCTGAACGCCCTTGGTTTGAACTCTCCCCTGAAGCCAAAATGGTTCAATAAGCTCATAACAAATTGTAACTGCACGTTTCTGACCAGCTGATCGTGATGCGCCTCTTCAGAATAGTCGACATTGATGTTCAACATCATCACCAGGGTCGAGACCAAGTCAGTAAGAAATCGAGAGTGCTTCTCGACAAAAGGCCTGGCAACAGCCAATATATCGTCGTAGTTGGTGCTTTGGTGAGTTGCGTTTGCGGCAGCCAATGTCAGACCCGCCAGTACGGATTCGTATAAAGGATCTTGCCTGGTGGATCCGATCTGGGCGACTGGGTACTTGAGGCTATTCCATTTAAGCTTGCCGTTTTCACACACCTGCGTGAAAGAGCAGTTGTTTGGGGAGACGACCATTTGCAAGCTGGGTTTATCCTCTTCAAAGTGGAATCCGGCCTGCTGAAGTGTCATGATCTGGTTTTGATGCACCTCGTGGTAGATCTCGGCCATGGTGACACGGTCACGATACTGAATGGTGCCATCGCTAAAACCAATGCAAATGATCTTTCCGAGCTGGGTAGTTTCGATGGACACGATCACCTTGTTGATGACAATCGAGTCACACTTTCGAAGTCGTGTCATGGGGCTAGGAGTCGATCCTGTTCCTGCCTTGGGCCCGCGCTGTTCGAATGCAGGATGAAGTGTCTGTGGCTGGTCCCTGACAATCTCCCAGCGATCGATAATACTCTGGTGCTCGACGTTGTAGGGAGTCTGCGGGGTTGGTACCTGCGACCTGACGGCTAGGATAGTAGCAGGCAGGGAGGTCTTGGTTTTCATATCCGTGACAGGCTGTAAGACCTCTAAATGGGAAATGTGGCCCATTGACACGTCTAAGTGCGACTCCACCAGACCTGGCTGTAGCCAGCTCGTTGTGACCAGATGTTCCGCTTTGAGTGAAGGGTTGAGGGGAAGACTACCAGGCGGTATTTGTTTATCTGCACGCTGTGATATACCCCAATGCAACTCTACTTGAAGAACTTTCAGTTGTCTTGCTGCCGTGGCGAGTACGACGAGGAGTTTGCCTGGATGGATATTAGATTGTCGAAGTTGTAATGTGTGCGCCAGGGGGGGGGGTGGTAAAGTGAGCACGAAAAGATCTGATAACGGGGGCGGGTTTTACCTTGGTCAGGGCAGATAGAAGCGTGCGTAATGAGGTCGTCAGATGATGTTATACTTTCCATCTCCAACTGAGTCTCCTGTACTTGATTTGAGTTTTGAGAATAGAACAGTTTGAGGAAGCCATTGGCGGTCACACAGACCAAAGCACTCTTCTGCGGGTTAGGATGCCAGGGCCCAAAAGCTGCCGTGATGCTGTTACCGTATTGGTATTTCTCGTTTTCACGAACAGCAGGTCCATATGTAATGTTGAACTGACCATGTTTAGTATCCTGAACGACAGTGAATTGAAAGAGAACCTACCTGTCTCGCTTGGTACAGGGGTAGCCAGTAACATCCAACTATAGAATGAAGATCGTCCGCTGCGTCCGCGTCCCATTTTCTCGCAATGAAGGATGGCTTGTTGAGGGTGAGAGGAAAGGTAAGAAGACAGACTCTTCCAAAGGCGTCAATGATAGCAAGCTCTGGACTGTTCGTAGGAGCCCAAGCCAGATGGACAATAGGTCCTCCAGGAAGAGGAGCCGAGAATATGGAGCATGCGGTGGGCTCGCTCAGCTCCCAAGTACCATCAGAAGGGTTGGTCCGGGGACATTGCAGGTTGATGTAGGTGCCATCCGGTGAGATTGATGCGATGGTGCCTTGCTTTGAACAAGCGATACTCCTGTTGCCTATGTCAGAGAAGACGCACCAAGACTTGACGGTGATGTATAAATTTAGTTACCGGCAACACCCTCGACTTCGCATGTCATCAATGCGCTGTTGTAACTGCTTGCTTGGAGGTCGGGGAGCCATGGGCATGACTTCGTCCCCGAACAGATCATCATCCATGTTGGGCAAGGCACCGCCCAACGGATCCATGTGGTCCTCCAGCATCATGGGCATCTTGGAAGCGGTCATTCGGAGTTATAGCATCCAGATAAGCGTGAAATCGCCCGGCGCATAAGGCTGAGGCTAAGGTCCAGCTACAACACCTGGATAACGAGGTGGAGCTGGTGGTGCAGTACAACCTCAGATATCGAGCAAGTCTCGGCTGTAAAGTCGCTTTGTGTGCTTATGTAGCTATGAGTGTCATTCCCGATATATAAAGCATGTCCCCATTATCAGCTGAACATTTACCAGATGTCACGAGGATGTCTGCTGGTTGGAGATTGTAGAAGTAAACTAGTTGTTGTTTGGACGTCGCTCAAAACCGCGTTGCCGATGCACGATCAAGGGTGCGGTCCGACAGTAAGTTACGAGTACAGAGCACGTACTCAGGTATCTTAGTACCTAGTTACTTAGGTACCTGTGCGCTCACCTGGCCAAAGTGTAGGTCCCTGAATATGAGGCTGACTAAGACGGCGTTACCTCCATACGGGATACGGTAGCACTCGACACTCACACTCGGGAAGCCCCCTTGTCCAGCCTTGCGTAAGGACCCACACGGCTGCCGAAGCGAATCTATCTACATCCCTGCATTTTGCCTACCAAATATGGGGATGCGCGTTTCCGGGCAACGCGCTGTGCATGATTTGTGTAAAGTCACTGGCAGATACGTACATGGGGCACTTCACATGGCCGCATGGTCACTCGGTCACTTCCTCAGGTCCTCGGAAGCGTTATAGCTGGGAATCACCTACACCGAATGATGGCTGATTTGCCTCGTACATGTTGAGCCTACTCCTTCTTAGCTCTCTGCACGTCCCAAAGCCCCAATCACGGTAGTGTCCTAGGCCTCTTATAGCCGCCCTTCTCTCGGACTTCTTACGTATTACCATTTCGGGCTAGAGCTTGCCTGCTACTACTCAATCATATATCTATCGCTCATGTTCTGCATGCCTGACCAGGTAGTCAAACAGGGAGCCGCTAATATCAATTTCATGAGGCCCTTTTGTGATAGCGTGCTTTCAAGGGGAATTAGTCCGCCTTCATTGTAGCCCGTCTACATATATAGTCCGCATCATTCGGCGGCCATTGCAGCTTTCTCTTAGTGGACAGAACAGCAGTGCCATCCACCCTAGCCAGTTTCTTAGAGCCAGCGATGCCAAAGGTTCATCAGAAAGGGTCATAATTACTACCAGGTACCTAGGTATATAGTAGTAGTCCCTGCGCACAAGCACATATATTCCTGCTAAACCCGTCTTCAGGACGCTAGCCTGATATAAACACGATGTGGGCCAAAACAAGCTTAGCGTTACAAGTCTTGGGTACCTCCATCGCGCCCCGATCACCGCCCTAGGCTTATTTTCACCTCTAATCACCCTTTCTTTCTATTCCAAGGTTCGCTCCCTCACTCTTCTTGACGACTCAACACGGCCCGACGCAGCGCTTTTTCCTGCAACTGCCCAGGAGATCACGACGACAACCAGACGCACAATAGACAAAGCTCTGTCCAATTCCCAGAACAATGCTATGAAGAAAGAGCGACCGACTGCGACCGACCTTGCAGCCTCTCCCTTCCTCCCTCTCTGAGGTACTTGATGCTACCGCAAAGTCCCGACAACCGAATTATCTTTGCGAAATAGGGAAACAACGACACATGCGCCATGGCTCGTGAAGCCTCCCTTATCCCCTCTTCGCCCCTCTCAGAATTGTCGACGACACCCTCGGCCTCCTCACCTCTGTCCGATCTATCCAAGTCGCCGTCGCCATCCTCCCCACCGCTTACTATTATGGACGTATCGAGTAGATACCCTTCTCCTAGTTCTACCGCTACCCAGTCGAGCAGTGTCTCGCCCTCCAAGGCTCGAGAGGGCGAAGAGATTCAGGTTCGCATAGACGATCACCCTCCAGCCAAGAGGCGAAAGATCGCAGAGCGTAAGCCGCGAACCACCGAGAGCCTGGAGCTCGACAACCGAGATGATGTCAGCGACCTTCAGCTGGATCGTTTGCTCGCGGCTTTGCGCCGCAAGAAGAAGATCGTTGTGATCGCTGGAGCGGGAATCTCGGTCTCAGCAGGAAGTAAGTATACTATAGAGGGACGAGCCCTCCCTACTCAACGGCTTCAGGAATTAATAGCACTTACAGTACCCGATTTTCGCTCGAATGAGGGTCTGTTCAAGACCCTTGGGGAAAAGCACAAAATCAAAGGCGGCGGAAAGTCCCTATTCGACGCCTCGGTCTACAAGGATGACAAGTCTACGGAAGAATTCCATAAGATGGTTCGCGACCTGTCTCGCCTAACGAAGGAGGCCAAGCCCACCGCATTTCACCATATGCTGGCAACTATCGCACAGGAGGGTCGCTTGATGCGGCTGTACTCCCAGAACGTCGACTGCCTTGACACCTCACTGAAGCCCCTGGCCACCAACATACCACTGAACACAAAGGCGCCCTGGCCACTTACGATTCAACTCCACGGCGGCTTGGAAAAGATGCAGTGCACCAAGTGCAGCCATGTCGATAACTTCGATGGTTCACTATTCCAAGGACCCGAACCCCCATTATGCGAGAGGTGCAAGGAGGCAGATTACGTTCGTACCGAATTCGGCGGCAAGCGGAGTCACGGGATCGGTCGTCTGAGGCCACGCATGGTTCTATACAACGAATACAACCCCGACGAAGATGCCATTGGAAAGGTCTCCCAGGCTGATCTCAGACGAGTCCCTGATGCCGTGCTTGTTGTTGGCACAAGTCTCAAGATACCAGGTGTCAAGCGGATTGTCAGGGAGCTATGCCAAGCGACACGTTCGAAGCGCGACGGATTCACTGCCTGGATCAACCTGGATCCCGCACCTCAGGCACCGGATATGAAGAATCTGTGGGACCTCGTTGTCCGTGGAAAATGTGACGACATTGCAGGCCTGCTGAACCTACCCCACTGGGATTGCGACACCCAAGACATCGGCCCCCAGGAAGAGTACATGGTGTCGGGCTCGAAAGAGAAGGAAGTGGAGTACGAACAACGACGCAGTCGCGATAGGATCGACGTGCTGCTCGCCAACAGGAAAGGCTCCTTCGACCAGTCCAGCGACGGTGAATCTAGGCCAGGCGACATTCCCGACCTCAAGTCGAGACTCATGGATAAGGTCCAGGAACCACTTCCAACCCCCAGTGCGAGCCCAAGGCATGGTACTCCGCAACCGCGGAAGCCGCTGCCCAAGGGCCAGGCGAAGCAAAAGACACTTAGCTTTGGTGCGCAAGCTGCCAGCGTTACGGCTGAGAAAACGACGGTCAAGGTTACCAAGCCAAGAAAGGCTCGGCAGCCTAAGAAGGAGACAAAGCCCAAGAACAAGATCACTGAATCGTTCAGAGCGACCAAGAGTAGCACGAAGGCTGGCAAGACGACGAAGGCCGCCTTGAACCAACTAAAGGTTGAGCCAAACTCAACTGTTCCGTTGTCCCCTCGAAAATCTGGCGACAGTCTGTCTAAAGCTCTACCTTCTCTACGTCCGGCATCCGATCAGAACGAGACGTTTTGCTACAAGCTGGACAACGTTTCATCAAGCGACCTGAGCGAACTGAGCTACAACAGCGCTCTGAGCGACTTCCAGACGATCATTCCGAACTCGAAGCCGCGGGGCATGGAGAACCTGGTGGACTAGACGTCTTCTCGGGATATATTCCTCCTCCCTCCCGCGCGCCCCGACCCAGATTTTGTGGCTGCTGGCCGTAGACGGATTCCTACACCACAGTTGTCCAGCGTGTCGGACGAGCCAAGATTGTCGAAGGAACTGAGAAGCGCCTCACCTAATCTTTTGGAGAGCTTCGACGGCCAGACATTGGAAGACCTGCCATTGAGCAATGTCATCCTAGGGCATGACTGAAGGTCGCCCAGATTATTGCTCGCAATCTCACATAACTCACGAGCAATCCGCTCATGAATCCTAATTCACAGCCTCCTGCGACTCAGCAGTGCATTACTCGGCAGCATTTACAGTACACGCAACACCAACCTCGAACGATACATTTTTCCGAAAAAGAAATGAAGACCCAGAATCACGAGTGTTTTCTCCTATGAGACAGATCCGTCACAGTTGGTTGATACCCCCTTGTTTTCCCCGCAAAGGGCAGGGCTCGGCAGGGCAGGATGAGCCAAGGGAAGGGGCTCTGCTTGCTAGCGAGGCGTTGCGTTGGGCTGCCTGCTGATCGACACAAACCTTGAAGAGGTGTGTGCGTGTGTGTCGACCTAGTAGGAGTTTTTTTATTCATACATGCATATAGCCCCGACAAAAGATCCAGGAGGATCATCGTATACTTGCTGCGGTAGTGTCTCAATAGAGAATACAGCCAACTGCTAACCTCACTCCATGTTTTGGTATCCGTGATTCTTTTGACCGTATCTCTTGTAATCGTATCGTAGCTAGCGCGAGCGAGGTGGCCTGGTTGATTCTCGCTATGCTCCTCGGCACCACATCGTCTGCTCCTCCCAGCTCCAGGGACAGGAACAGAGCATCCACACGGTCAGACACCTACCGCAGTGACAAAGCCTCGTCTGCAATTGTCAAGTGAGCATCAGCTGGCGGGGAAGTACTCGGGGGCCAGTCTAATCTGGGCCCAGCACTTCTTCCCAACCGAATGCTCGTGAAGATTGGATCTAACTCTCGAGGAGCTTCGTTGCCTCCCAAGGTGATCAAGGTCGCACAGGCCGCGCTTGAGGCTGACTGATGTGCATCCCTTTGCTCATGTCACACTATCGAAGATCACGTAGGTACTCGACAACTACGGGTTTCAGCTTCGCAGTTTTGTATATTGTTCAGCTTATTCATTGAACTGTGATGGGCCAATACGTAACCTGGTTTGGGGGCCAGCAAGATAGCAATGGTCCACTGCAAGGCCGCCGGGCATAGATACCAGTTCTCTTCCGTCCCTGGATCCCGTTTACCTGAATACTAGCATGACCTATCCAGCCTCAACTGGAGGCCTTCGAGATGCTCAAAAGTAAACTACAAAGCCTCGGAGCCGATCTAAAGTTTTGTAATACATAACTCCCCGATATTTTTGTTTGGTTACCGCTGACGAGAGCACCGTCACCCTCGGCCACAAAGCCGTTCTACGTGAGCGGCGCCCACCATTGTGCCAAAAAGCCATGCCCATAAAATCGTATGCCTCGTCCATGCAACTCTCTGGGTATGGGTCAGTTTCAAAACTCCGCACAACCGAAAAACGCCAGAAGGACACATTTCCAGTACGCCTAGCAATGCTGCTGGTCATTAGTCTGAAGGGTATCGAGTCGTCCAGATGTAAAATGATGTATGGACTGAGTGATGAATCGATGAACCGATGAGGGTAGACATCAGGACCAAGTCGAGGCGCAGTGGCGCGACGAGTCGGAACGAATCTCCCTTCAGATGGCCAGTCTCCCCGTATACTCGGTCTGATCTCGTTGACCATTCAACTAGTAAGGACTCTGCCTGTGCTGATTATCCGGGGACCACGATGGCCTGCCACGATCGGCAAGACTTCGATCGCTCAAAGGCCGGTCGCGATCTCTCCGGAAGCTCAAACGATCTCCGTTCTCGTAGGCTCGATGCCTGTAGTCATCGCGACGGTAGTCCCGCCGCACATCCTCGCTTGACTCGCGTCGCAACTCCCTGCGAGCCCGGCGACGAGCTTCCTCCTCGTCGTCAATTTCTCCATCCTCAAGGTCGTCTCGTTTTTTGGGCTGCTTCTTTTCTGCACCATCCCTCTTTTCCTTTCCCTTGTCCTTGTCAGCCAGTGTCCGGTACATTTTGGCGAGCTTGTCACCCGTCACCTCGATCTCGCCGATGGGCCAGACAGTAGACAGGAAATCCCTATATGGTTTGTCAGCAGGGCTGCTAGGCGTGTTGGGGGTTTCCTTACTTACCAGAACTGTGGCATCAGACCATCGAGCTGCTCAGCAGGAAGTCCAGCATCTTTCAGGCCTGTGAGATGGTTGCCGATCTGTCTGAGCTCAGTGCCCATGATCTTGGCTCGCTCTTTCGCTGACGCAATGTGGTCCTGCGTCGTATACATAATACGCTTGAAATTAACACGCACGGGCTTGAGCAGTGACCATATGAGCTGTTCGTTATCCCTGATGTCGAGTTTGTTATCATCAAGCTCCATCAGACGATTGAACCGTTGTACAGCTTCCTCTCGTCTTCGATTGAGACGATCTAGAGCTTCGGAATCCAGCTTCGTACGGCTGTCCTTAGCATGTTTGTCATGGGACCCATGCCGAGTGTCGCCGTGGCCATGCTCCATACGTCGATGCTTGCTATGGCGATCTTCGTGATCATCCGTGTGCTTCCTCTTGTGCTCAGGGCGAGGCGTACCACGCTCGTCCGCGATGCTTCGAGATCTGTGGTGGTCATTGTGCAGGCGCTCCCTGTTACGATCCCTAACCTGTCCTGGTTTCTTCACAAGCTGAGGTGCCGGTGACCCGGATGCAGAATTGACGTCGCTGCGACGGTGCCCATTGAGGACGAGATTCTTCTTGCTGCGGTGATGATTCTCCACGGCTTTCTTGGCCGCAAGGTCATCTGAGTACTTCGCTAACAGCACCGAAAGAAGATACTCAGCGCGACGGACCAAGTGCACAGCGCCAGGGGATTGGATGCTTTTGTCGTCAGTCTTCTTACGTTCCTCCTTCTTGTCCACGCGATGCTCCTCCAGGAAAAACTTCTCCTGCATCTGCAATGACGCGTCATCTCGAATTTGAGTCCAAGCACCGAATCCATACTTGTCGATGCCGATGAGGAGCATGCCGTCTTCGCGGGCTCCCCAATCGCAGGTGTAGTGGGCGGCCTTTGCAGCCTCGGGCAAGCGGAAATTGAGGGGATTGTCTTGTTCGGCGAGGATGTTGCGGAGAAGTCTGAGTTGAGGTGGCCTCTCGAGGACCGTTTCGGCATTGACTTTCCTGACTTCACCGAAGTCGACAAGCACGGCCTTTTTGTCCTTCTTGGCAAGTGTCTTTCCTGTCCTTTCCTCTTCTTCACGGACCTTCTCATTGCTGGCATCCACAGCCGTTTGACTGATATTAATAAGATCGTCGATAATTGCGTGGAGGAAGTCGCGGTTCCTATCAGACAGACGAGCCTCATGGACCACCTCGTCACCGCGA
Organism: Cytospora leucostoma; assembly: GCA_003795295.1. Lineage (NCBI taxonomy): Eukaryota > Fungi > Ascomycota > Sordariomycetes > Diaporthales > Cytosporaceae > Cytospora > Cytospora leucostoma. The sequence continues at coordinate 43,314 of LKEB01000092.1, forward strand.
TCATCCATGGAACCATAACGGAAGAATGCCCGAATGAGATTGCGGGTCTCCTTCTCATTCAACGGCCGTCGTGGGTCGGACAACAGAGCTCGCTGCTCCTCAAGCTCTTCGAGTTCTTGCTGCTCCCGCTCCCGCTTCTTAGCCATTCGCTCGGCCCTGTCGGCTTCTGCGCCCTTCTTCACATTCTTCAGAGTAACCTTTCGGGGCGCATTTTCCTCTAGGGCTTTGGCGAGATAGGCATCGTTCTGTTTCTTATCTTCATCGGCTTTGATGACAGCAAGCTGGTCGGCAGGGATGATCTGATCCCAGTCCAGGGCCATCTCGTCAACTTTAACATCAGTGACCTGCATCCAGTTGTCCCAATCGATTCCTCCAGAGCTGAGGTTGAGCTTGTCGTCAACGGCGGTCTTTGTTTCTTCTGCTTGCTCCAGAATGGCATCAATGTCGAGCGACTCGAGCTTCTCCTGGTTACCAGACTGCTCGAATAGGTTCTGAGACCGCATCTTCAAGATCATCTGGATGTCTTCAGCCGTCTTGGCCTCGTCCACTTTAAGACCGCGGTCTTGGAACTGCTCACGCAACGCCTTCCCTTCATCGGTCACACCTGCTTGAATTGTGAGATACTCCAAAAACAGCTTATTGCGGGCTCTCTTGACCACCTCTTCCTCGATGGTTTGCTTTGCAACAAGCCGGTATACACTGACGGGCCTTTTCTGACCGATACGATGAGCTCGAGCCATGGCCTGAAGATCAGCCTGTGGGTTCCAGTCCGAATCGTAAATGATGACGGTATCAGCCGTCATGAGGTTGATACCCAGACCACCAGCTCGCGTCGAGAGTAGAAAACAGAAGTCGTCGCTGCCCTCAGCGTTGAAATGATTGATGGCCAAGCGCCGGGGCCCCGCTGGAATGGTGCCGTCAAGTCTCTGGAATGGGTATCCACGTATGCGGAGATAGTCTCCGAGGATGTCCAACATCTTGACCATTTGGCTGAAGATCAATACTCGGTGGTTATCTCTCTTCAACTTAGTCAGAAGCTGGTCGAGGAGCATCATCTTGCCACTACTCGCAATGAGACCTTTAATTTGGTCCTCTCGGCGCGTGCTACCGTTCAGGACTCTTTCTTCGGCTCCTTGAAACATATACGGATGATTGCTGATCTTCTTCAACTCCATCATGATGTTGAGCAGAGACTGTTTTTGACCGCTAGCATCCTTCAGCGCCGCATAGTTACGCGTCAGTATGTTCTTGTAGTAGTCTAGCTGGACGTCGGAGAGCTCCACGCGGATGATCTTCTCGGTTTTCGGCGGCAGATCAGATTCGACAGTTTCCTTCGTCCGGCGGAGGATGAAAGGTGCAATGGCAGTATGCAGGTGACGTAGTTTCTCCTGAGTTTGCCGGCGCTGCTCTTCGTCTCTCTTCTCATCCAGTACCTCATCCTTCTTATCTGATTGTCCGAGAAGCTCTAGCTCCTCGTCAATGATGACCTTGCCTGGATTAAGGAAGTCAAGGAGGGCAGCCAGCTCGGCCAGGTTGTTCTGGATAGGAGTACCCGTGATCAAGACCTTGCATGGCACGTTGAGACCAACGAGCTTGCCGTACAGCTGCGACTCCCGATTCTTCAATCGATGAGCCTCATCCACAGCGAGCACCTGCCACTTGATGGTCTTCATGAAGTCGGCGTCGAGAAGGACATAGTCGTATGAGGTGACAAGAACGTTGAACTTGGTCTTCCTAGGATTGTTGTTTATCATGAGCTCATGTTCACGGATGGTAGACCGTGCGGCTTCTGGACCTAAGTAAACGACGTAATTGATATCAGGAGCCCAGTTGTTGAAAGTATCGCACCAGGCCGGGATGACGCTCAAGGGGGCCACGACGAGGAACGGGCCTTCCTGATCGCGAGCGTTCCGCAGCCAACTGAGGAACGCCACAGTTTGAACAGTTTTTCCAAGGCCCATTTCATCGGCCAGGATGACGTTGTTGCCTCGAGTCCAGTTGAGCGCAAGGAAGTTCAAGCCCTTCAGCTGGAATTCTCGCAGCTCGCCGTTCTGGATGTAGGAGGGCTGCTTCTCCAGCTTGGTCATCCGGGTTCTCGTTTCGAGATTTGATTCCTTCCGGTCGGACAGCCAGTTTCGTTGTGATCGGTTCAGGAATTGATCAATCTGGTCCTGTGCACGCTCGCTGATATCATAAGCTGACTCCCACGTGCACTCGTCGTATTGCAATCCCTTCCACTTGATCAGGTACTCGGTGCCCTCTTCGCCGTCCCGTACGGCTACGACGCGCTCAACTTTAGTGTAGTCCTCGACGGCTTCTTTCTCACGCTCACGATCAAGGTTGTACTGCTCCTTCTGCTCCGGAGTGATGTCTTCGTCGTCGAATCTCATGCTCAGCTCAAACTCGATCGATTTCCTGTAGTAGTTCTCCAGTCGTCGAAAGCCTCGGAAGCCAGCCACGGTCTCAGTGGTCTCCCACGTATTATGCATATGAGATTGGCCTTGCCATTTGATCAAGTACTTGAAATCATGTCGAGTCACGTCTGGGCTCCATTCAGCGCCGTCTTTGAGTTCGTGCCTAAGAATCTTTTCGATGTAGGGCGAGTTGTCCTCTGCTTCAGCGCCTGCCCAATAGGCTGGAGTGAGGTCTGAGTCATCGTCTTGCTCAGCGTCGCTCTCTTGATACGCGCCAACTGAGACCTGGGCAGCTCGCCGGTTGTTCCATCTCTTCTCCGTAAGTGCTGCTGCTGGCTGCGCTTCCGCTTGCCGGCGAGCTTTCTTCTGAAGCGCGCGAGCCCGAGCGCCGCCGTACGTGTCGGAGTCCGAATCATTCATCGTCGTCTGCCGGAGGGGTGTATCTCTCTTTGAGGCTAATGGGGCCCGTTCATTAGATGTGGACGACGAGGCTGAGAGTCAACAAAGACTTACATGGTAAAGACCGATCCACCCGTCGCTTCTTGACAGCTCTTCGGCTCACGACAACAGAATCTGATTCGGAATCGTCATCATCATCGTCGACCTGTGGTGCAATCTGTCAGTTATGAGACATCACGGAACGGCGACCGCAGGCACTCACGATCATTTTACGTTGTTGTGGTCGAGTCTAGAGAGCTAGTTAGTACGACAGCTTGCAACGCCTCATTGAATGTACTCACACTTCGTCTCAGACCATAAAGCTCAGGGTTCTCCCTGATGTAGTCCTCTTCTAGGCCGAGACCTGCTTTTCGTTTCGATGCCGTCCGAGAATCATCAGAAGCGGACGCGGCAGCTTCGTTGTGATCATTGCTGCGAGGGGAGGCTGGGCTATCTGCCACGTCATCAAAGTCTGCATCATCAGAGGCATCGTTATCGCTGGGGCTCGAGGCCTCGTCGAAATCGCCGGCAGGGCCATCGAGGCCAGCCGAGTTGAAGTTATTCGCAGACTCGGAAGAGGGAGAAGCGACGTCGGGAGCCTGGACGTCGGACAGATCGCTGTCACTAGGGTCGGGATCGAGGAGTTGGACGGCGGCGGGGCTCGCGACGGGCGACACATGTCCATTGGCTGGACTAGACTCTGGTGAAGCAGACATGGTCACCGAGGCCCACGAGGCTGCCTGCTGTAAGACGACGATGTCAGTCAAGGCTTTCTAGATAGAGAGACGCGTTGCCAGACGTGTGGCCAGATGACACGGTAGCGGTGCCGTAGGCGACAGCAATGCGAAGCTTTTCGCAGGAAAATAGCCGAGTATCAGCGAGATATGGAGCTTGTCGCATCTCCTGGGGTGTCAGTGATGGAGACGAGGCTGATGGATGATGGCAGTCAATTGACGCCGCCTGGCAGGCCGGACAGCAGTTGGGAGGCAATAGACGCATCCGCATCATCAGCGACGTGCTATTCCATCGGTTTTTATCGCTCCGAAGACATCACACATGGATACATGGTCGAATATCAGAGGCCAGGTACCCAGATTGGATGCCGATTTGGATGGCGAGGCACGAGGCAGACGATGCAGACACCACGGCTCAACCGCAACTGGGACAAGCACCGAGGGACTTACAAGTCATGAACGGATGATCCTCAGGCAGCAAAAGAGTAAAAACCGAACGAATGGCTTGGGAATCGGTATGAGGAATGGATGGTGTTGTGGGTTGGGAGCTCTATTGGGGAGGTCCCAAGTGTCCGGGTGGATGAGACTGGAAGAACGGGAGCTGAGGCAGAAGACGGACCGTAATTTTCGAGAGTGCAAGAGCAGTGGGCGGAACGCAGTGGAGGTTCCTGGAGGTTCCCAAGTTTAGCAGCGCTGACTGGGCGAGTCGGGGAACTCTGGGCCAGGCCAGTGTGGTCTGAGCGGATGGCGGGGACCGGGCCCCCTAACGCGTTCTCAACCACGTCTCGCCCATATGCTGCTAGTGGCCGGGGTCACTGACAAAGAGCCTTCCCTTGCTCACCCGACCTCAGCACGAACCTGCTTCCGGCGGCACCTCCCCCCCTACCCTTTGCCTCATGTGTTCTCGTAATGGGACTGCTGAAGGAACAGATGACGGGCGCTCCTACATACAGACCTAGGTAGGTGTATATATAAGTATCTGATAAAGCGGTTCCAGAGAGGGTTTAGCCAGGAAGTCACCTTAGAGAAGGGATGCATCCTTATACTGTAGTCACGGGCGAAGCACCGGCTGCTCCTTGCAGCTGCTATAAGCTCGAACCGGCCGTTAATGCTGAGTCTGAAAAGGTGGCATACTCTTAAGGAATCTTTTGAGCGTCTTGGCAAACAGCACATTCCACTATTGGTTCGGGAACGACCGCATCCCAGCCCATGGTTCTTCAAGTGCTGAGCGCATCTTGTTTGCAGCAGGATATACACTTATTGAGTGCTAATTGCAGCAATCTCGAAAGGGGGAAACATGGCAGAGGTCGACTGATGCTCGTAATTGCCGAAGTTCCGTACGTGCAGATAACGGAAGGTCGCCATAGAAGCTGATGTGTGTTCCTTGTGTCAAGGAGGCAGGCAGTCTATAGTGCCCCATATCTACAGAGTGCAGAACAACATACTCAAGTTGCCTTGTCCAGTTGACCGGTGTGTTCTCATGTGCCGGGGATCGATGATATCATGAGCCATGGCATATAATTTGTCGCTTTGCTACGGATGTGCATTACTACATGCGTACAACGCTGGATTGACCTCGGGATTGGGCAGGTAGTTGTCGATTGACGGCTCATATATAGCATAGCGACTAGATTAAAAGACATGAAAACATGCTACAGACTCCACAATCAAAGTATGAAGCCATAAGTCCGGTATGTTCTAGGGAGCATCAGAATATCAGCGATCTGTAGTGTTTGATGTCTTCGGCTGCAGACTTAAGATGGTCATCTGCTGAGGAACTGTGCCATAGGAATCTTGGAGGTTCGGTAAACCTCCGCACTACCTCGGTACCTACTCAAGCAATAGGTATCGCAGATCCCTGGAAACGATGCTATCTCTAACTCTAGCAAGTATCAAGTGGTTCATGCCTATATAGTACCTTGATAGGTGGGTGGATAAAGAGACGATCAACCAATGTCACAAGTAAGTGAGTAGGCTTTGGTTCCAGTCACCCATGAAGTGTAAGCAAAGCCCCTCCGGTAAGGCTGTGCTGGCCGACTGGCACCCCTCAGGCAGTCAGGCTAATCCGAGAGGCTACGGCTACTACCATAGTACTTAGGTGCTAGGAAGGGGCCTACTATCCATGGATGTTACAGTGAAAGTCCTACCCCAGCCAAGCCAGCCTATCAGTGGCCACCTGATTATGACCAAATCGCCAAGGTGCACGGCTCACCCTGCTACTCCGTGCCACAAATTCGGTGCTGGCGGGAAAAAAGACCTTGGTAGGCATTTCGTGCACTGGGTTCGATTGTTACCATAGCTCGACCACAACACAGCCTTGACTTGTCTTTGTTACCTGCTCATCTCCTGCAGAGTCCCGGCCTATCTTCTTTCCTCCTTTCCTTCAGAGACCAGAAGGACGCGACCCGAGTCCTGCCAGAATCGACAACTGCTGGCCTCGACACACTTAGACCCATCCAGGTTGCGACGACAAGAACTTTTCAGCCAACTCGACCACGGTCGCATCATCCCACAACATGTCTGACAGACTCACTCGGTATGCTCATCCTTAGGCACTATACCCATGATCTGCAAGAGCTAGGACGGATATATCCACGTACTCGAAAGGATAACTACTGACAAGAGCTTTGTAGTATTGCTATTGTCAATAGCGACAAGGTTCGCCGTTTGCCCCGCTACCCCGCCGACAGACTGCGCAATTGGAGGGTGTTGAACTGACGATAGATGCGCTCGTGAACAGTGCAAGCCCAAGGTGTGTTTCTCTGCCTGGTAAATAGACTATGAAATCGGGCTAATGGTGGTCCTCAGAAATGTCGCCAAGAATGCAAGAAGTCGTGCCCTGTCGTTCGAAGCGGCAAGCTTTGTCAGTTTCTCTATCCCAAAGCAAGACACTTTGCCCAGTTTGTTGACCCGTTCTATCACTGCAGGCATCGAAGTCGCTCCCGAATCCCGCCTTGCCTTCATCTCCGAATCCCTCTGCATTGGATGTGGTATCTGCCCTAAGAAATGCCCCTTCAGTGCCATTACCATCATCAACCTGCCGACGAACCTCGAGAGCCAGGTGACCCATCGATACTCGGCCAACAGCTTTAAGCTCCACAGACTGCCTATGCCCCGGCCAGGAAACGTGTTGGGTCTTGTGGGTACAAACGGTATCGGAAAGAGTACAGCCCTCAAGATTCTCAGTGGAAAGCTGAAGCCCAACCTGGGAAGATTCGACAACCCACCGGACTGGGAGGACGTCATCAAGTACTTCAGGGGTTCAGAACTGCAGAACTACTTCACGAAGCTCTTGGAGGATGACCTCACCTCTGTGGTGAAGCCACAATACGTCGACCAGCTTCCCAGGGCTATCAGGGGTCCCGAGAAGTCTGTGAAGTTCCTCCTGAACAAGGCGAAGCAGCTTGAGAACCTTGACGAGATCCTGGATGTCCTGGAGCTGCGCCATATCTACGATCGTGATGTCCCTCTGCTGTCTGGTGGTGAGCTTCAGCGATTCGCCATCGGTGTCACCTGCGTAAGTATTCACTACCGCCTGTCGATTAGGGCATGGGAGCTGACCTTGGTTACAAACACAGGTACAAAACAAAGATGTCTACATGTTTGACGAGCCTTCCTCTTACTTGGATGTGAAGCAGCGTCTGGCTGCCGCAAGGATGATCAGATCGCTCTCCAATCACGACAACTACATTATCGGTACGTCACTCTGTGGTGGCCGTGACTTTCTACGATTTGTCGATTCTGGCTATGATGTGATGCTGACCTGAAAACAGTTGTCGAGCACGATCTTAGTGTATTGGACTATCTCTCGGATTATGTCTGTGTGCTTTACGGTCAGCCTGCCGTTTACGGTGTTGTGACTCTCCCACACAGTGTCCGTGAGGGTATCAACATTTTCCTGGATGGCCACATCCCGACTGAGAACTTGCGATTCCGTGATGAATCCCTCACCTTCCGAATTGCGGAGGCTGCAGACCAGTTCGACAACGACCAGACCCGTGCTTTCCACTACCCAGCCATGGAGAAGACCCTGGGCAACTTCAGTCTGAACATTGAGGGCGGTTCCTTCACCGACTCTGAGATCCTCGTCATGATGGGAGAGAATGGTACTGGAAAGACCACCTTCTGTCGTCTGCTTGCTGGTGCCCTCAAGCCCGACGGTAACAAGAAGGTTCCGGAGATGCGAATCAGCATGAAGCCCCAGACCATCACGCCCAAGTTCGAGGGAACTGTGCGACAGCTGTTCTTCAAGAAGATCCGTGCTTCCTGTGAGTTTTCGAGACTACCGTAAAGTTAGCTGACCGCTGTTGCTGACTCGCTCCCACAGTCTTGTCTCCTCAGTTCCAGACTGATGTTGTGAAGCCCTTGAAGCTGTAAGTCGTGCCAAAGTTGATTGTATATGCAACGAGAGACTAAACAAAACACAGGGAGGATTTCATCGACCAGGAAGTCAAGCATCTGTCCGGTGGTGAATTGCAGCGAGTGGCCATTGTTCTGGCCCTCGGTCTGCCTGCCGACATCTACGTTATCGACGAGCCGTCTGCCTACCTCGACTCTGAGCAGCGTATCATCGCAGCCCGCGTCATCAAACGCTTCATCATGCACGCCAAGAAGACTGCTTTCATTGTCGAGCACGATTTCATCATGGCTACCTACCTCGCCGACCGCGTCATCGTCTTCGACGGTAAGCCAGGTATTGACGCACACGCCAACCAGCCAGAGTCTCTCCTGTCGGGTTGCAACGCCTTCCTCAAGAACCTGGACGTCACCTTCCGTCGCGACCCCGTCAACTACCGTCCCCGTATCAACAAGTACAAGTCCCAGCTCGACCAGGAGCAGAAGCTCAACGGCAACTACTTCTTCCTCGAGGACCCGGAGAAGACCGCCTGAAAGGTTCATCCCGGACAAGAAGGAGACTTTTCCACCACCATATAACCATCGGTACAATGATTCGGGTACAGGCGTTCTAGGCGTGCAAAAGAACGGCGGGAATAAGCGTCGGGCGCACGGCTCTCCGGGTGAATTGGGCTTGGAGGAGGATGGTTCCAACGAGGACGACGATCCCGATATCAACCGATGGCGACGGCAGTCTATCCCCTGTTGCCTGGTCCTACGTAGGATTAGTGGTCCATCCTGCTCGAGGTTTTGCTTCTCCGTTTGATTTTCAATCGAGGGTTTCTGATTTGGAAAGACCGGGAGGAACTACGATCACTACTACGTAGATTGAGGGGCAATGGGCCAAGAGGGTGACTGCCGTCGAAAGGTAGATCTGAAGATATGGACGAGACATAAGGACACATCAGAAAGAGGTGGGCCATACCTCTCACGGCGCTGGGTAGTTTAGAAGACGCATTTACAGTATAATCCAAGATAATATCATTCGCATTACTCTACTCGACTGTTATATCATTGGAAATAAGAATTACTCTACCAACCCTAAGGACAAGGAAATAGCAAGTGATGCGGTCAAAAGAATCTAGGTGCGGCTGCTGTAATGCTAAACTCGGTAAGATGCAACGGGGCAAGGTAGGTACACGTACACAACCAGACACCAGTTGTTCAGATCCCAGCAATCAGGCGCTGCCGTATAAGGGGTCGATTGCCGGTCATTGTGAAAGCTTGTAACGCTAGGCCGAATGCCGAGTGTGGACCGTCCACAGCCGTTGTCGAAGAGGGGTGTGCCGCCGCGAGGATGAAGCACTCGGCGGAAAGAAGCCGGGCGAGCGCGCGGGTTGTGCGTTTTAGGCGGCCTGCTGGTCCGGTGTGTCATCTTGCCCAACCACAGTACCAAGTCGGGTATGAAGCCGTACGTACTAGTGGCGACACGGTAATGCCTCTGAACAATCCGTCTGCCCCCCTCTCAACACGCTCTCTTGCCCTCCTAACCAGACGACACTCGAGCTCGGCGTAAGAGATGTTTGATTAATCCTCCTCGATCTCACCCTCTTCACTGCCGGAGTGAACGCCAGCGGCATCCTCTTTCGATGGTGGGGGGACTTGAGGAGACCTAGTTCTCAGACGACCATCACGACGGGGGGTACGCTCACGAGGTGGTGAAATATCTCTCTTCAATCTCTGTAGTCGACTGTTAGCATTTACAGGGGAATAGAATCACTTGAACGATAGTGACGTACCTTCGAATCCCTGGATTCGGGACGACGCTCATCCTCATCATCGGCGCGTCGCCTCCTAGTGCTCACGGGGGGTTTCTCGTCGCCGTAGTTGAGGTCATCAACGTCCCGCTCGACGATACGGCGGCGGTATGAGCGCTCACGCTCCTCCTCGCGATCACGGCGCTCACGCTCATAATGGCTAAGCGGCTCATCGCGACGCGGGCGCGGTGGACGATCCTCGTCGCGGTAGCGATCCCGGTCCCGGGACCGGACCCGCTCACGTTCCCTGTACCGGTCACGGTCACGGTCTCGCTCACGTTCCCTGTCTCTGTCGCGATGGTGGTCGTGTCCATCAGACGACCTACGATCTGACAAAAGGGTTTCGGCCATGCTCGTCTTGCGGTAGTTCCGCTCCCGCTCGGCAATTGCCTTGCGGCGATCGGCCTCGTAAAGATCTGGTTCGGGACTGCGACTGGACCTGCGGGGAGTACGTCCATTGCGATGAGATCGCTCACCTCTGTCTCTGCTGCGTTCCCTCTCCCTCTCACGGTAGCGGTCGCGTGACCGATCACGGCGTCGTCGATCCTTTTCGAGCTCTTCTTCTTTCTCTCGCAGGCGACGTAGGTGCTTGTCGAATGCGCTGCGGCGACCCTCGTCAGAGGTTACTGCCTGGAATTCAGGGGCCTTCTGAAGGCGAGACTTGACTTTCTCGTAAGTGTCACTCAAGGTGATAGGGGGATCCAAACGTTTCATGTGCGAACGGAGGTCATCGACAGCCCGGCGTTGCTGACGCTCCGAATGCCGGTCCTCATCCGAAGGCTTGGACTTCTTCTCCTGGAGCTGTGAAGGTCTTGTGAGCTAAAGAAAGCGAAGATAGAAGGATTAGGCACTTACGCGCTCAAAGATGAACTTCAAGGTGTCTCGATCAACGTTAGCAGTACGACGGTCTTCTTTCATTACCGCAAGGAAATCTTGGAAGTCGGTCTTGGGAGTGATCTCGAACCGCTTATCCTGTATGGCTGTTAGTCTGATTTCTGACCTATAAATGCATTTGCACTTACGTAAACAACGTCCGTTACGTCGTTGCGCGTCCCTCGGAGACCACGTTCCTCTTCCTCAACAATGTCCCAGAACAACTCCTGCGGAGTTGAGCCATTCTGGCCGAGCATAGCTGTATAGCGAGTGTCCTTCTCGACCAATGGGAATATCTGGCTCCACTTCGTACCGACTTTGATCTTGTCATCATTCTTCAACTCACCGAGCAAGCTCAAGAACGCATCGCGAGCGCGGCGCTCTTTACGCTGTTTCTTGGCCTTCTGAGCCTGCCTGGTGTCGTTGAAGGTGCGCTCTACCGCCTTCATGTGGTTTTGAAAAACGGTTAGGATATCAAATTTGCTCAGGGACTTGTACTTCTCCTCTTCCTTGAATGGCTGAGTTGCTTGAATGGTCTCCTGAGCCTCGGACCATCGGGTATAGGGTTCCAAGTTAAGCTTGGGTAGGAGATCGATCAAGCCATCCATGGCACTCTTCCGCAGAGCAGCTTGCTCCTCCCTGTGTCGCTTCTTCAGCTCAACCACATAGTCTGCAAAGAGTTGCCGACGCTCATCCTCGTCATTCGTGGAGCGGAATATGGTCTCGCCCTCGATTATCTGTCGAGCTGTCTTCCAACGAGTGTAGTGCTTGATCTCAGGATGACTCTTCAGCATGGTACCAAAGTCAGCACGGAGCTTGGTCAACCTCTCTTTCGCGCGCTCCTTGTCTTGCGCGACAACATCTTGGCAGTACTTCTCGAAAGTCGCCTTTCTGTCCCTGGGATCCTTAATGGCACGGTATTGAGGGTCCTTCACGATGGCTCGAAGCGCCTGTTCCCAATTCCAGTCAGGCTGAACACCGCTTCGTTTCAGGAGCTTCACGAAAGCAGCTTCGGCCTCTTCGCGCGTAGCGTAGTCGGGCTCGTCACTCGCAGGGACAAATTGCTGCGCTCGTAAATCGTTGCCAAAGGTCAACTGTCGCGATTCGCCGAGAGGTTCGCGTTGATCGCGGGACTGGTCGAAGCCTCCATGGCCACCAGGTGTAGGATAAGCGCTCGGAGTGGCAGGGGTGGTTGGTGTACCGGTGGAGGTGGTCCCAAGAGCTCGTTTGTAAACATCTGGCATTTCCCATGAGCTCGTTTTCGTCTCGGTGTTATACCAATATTTCCTGCCGCCCTCGGCAGTGTACTCCTTCCACGGTTGGTTCGCAAGAGCGCGCTACAGAACTAGTCAGTACTGGTCGTTCAACGAGCAGGCAGTGGTCAGTTGCACTTACCTCGGCCGGAGACATGATATCCTCGGGCTTTGTCCATTGTGTGACCTTGGTGACTGAATTGTAATAGTATGTACGTCCGTCAGCAGTGCGATGCTCCTGCCAAACGGCAGCCCCAGGTTGGGGGATCGGTATGTTGATGCCGTTCATCGTCAATCTATCGCGTGTCGCGTCTGGCTCCGCGCAGGTCTATCGTGAAAGTCAATCAGCAAGAAATGATACGCGCACTTTGGCTGTCTGCGAGACAGGAGAGGCCAAAGCAAAAATATCGATGCTGAGATGTGTATTGCGAAACGAGACTGCCGCTTCTGGGGTCCAGAAGACGTGGCTGGGGAAATACAAGAACGGGTAGGATAAAGGCCTGCCCCTGGAAAACTCGTAGGTGTTCAGCGGCAAATTCATACCCATCCCCCAGCGGTTGTGCACAGACCACATCGAGCTGCCCCGGGGTGCCAGGTGCTCTCCGGCCCCACCACGAATCCAAGAGCTCCCAACTTGCACGCCCGCTGTCCATGCCGCCCACTTGGACCCTGTGGACTGTGGATTGTGCTAATGTGCCGAGCACTTCGTCGAGACACATGGCCAGTGACATGGTCCATCCGGTTCTCCGACAACCGAAAAGCACCCTAAGGATGCTATAGCTGGTCATATTCCGAGCACTGCAAGATGGCAGTCCCCAATCAACTCGAAGACGTCGTTTCAGAAGCCGGTGATTCAGCCTTCCTAGAGCACTCGTACTTGACCTATACCGTACCCTTTGGCACCGGAGTCGATATCGAGGAGCTGATCAAGAATGTCGTTGCGAACAAACAATCGCTGGAGGAGATAGAAGCTCGGCCATGGCTGTTCTTTGGTAAGGACCCTTTTGTATTGTTACCCCCAGAAGTTTCTCCGTCTCACAATACTCATTCATAGATGCCAGATGAAACCGTCGACGTCTTCTTGATACTGCGGACCCAGGGCTTGGATGTTACAACACTGAACTCGTACTTGAGGAGACTCAACATTTCTGTTCAAGCGCAGATAGTCAACAGTCCGGCAACAGACCGAGTCGATATTGCGCCAGCATCCGAGGTCACACACAATTCAGACATTGAGGATGTGGCAAGCCCACTGGCTGTGATTGATGGTGGGCATGTGGATGGGGACGCTGGCGACGATGCGGTTTCCATCAAATACGCCGTCTGGAAAGCGACAATCTTCTTAACAAGGCCACGGATACGACTATATGGTCCATCCATTGTTTTCACAGCAGCCGCGAGCTTAAAGCCCGACCCAGAGCAGTCTGGAGAGCAGAATGATGGTTATCTCGAAAGCGGAGTTCCCTCTGGGCTTAATCTGCTCGAGTCTTTCGCACGGGATCCTCTTCTTGGCGGTGTCAAGCCTCGGCTGCCAGCAATGCGCGTGTCCCGAGTCGCACCGGTCACCCAAAGCAAGGATTCCTACCCAATCTTGAAGGGCCTAGCCAGATTCTCTGAGAGCATCTATCCAGCCGTTCATACGCGTGTGCGCTTTGCCCGCCCAAACACCACGCCGCCCAGCCCGGCGATAATAGCCCTATTAGAGATCGATTTCACGTCATACTTCGACTGCGAAGTCGCCGTGGATAAGATAACCCTCTCCATACCAGAGGGACAGGTCGAAGACCTCAACGATGTCCCTGGCCTCTCTCTCCCACTCAAGTGTGTGGCACATGACCACCTCACCTTCATGTACCGGCTCGCTCCTCAAGAAAGCGACGTTTCTTCCAGAGCCCCAACGCGCGAACTCGCCATCGCCATAGAGTGTTCCGCGCTGGTCCGGCCAGAATCCTGCACTCCCAAGCTCCGCATGGCCTGGTCAACCATTTTGGACTTTACCCTCCCCGTAAACCCTGTCTTCGGCTCCGGCGTCAACAAGCCCTTCCAACGCTCCCACAAACCCGCGCAGCTCTCCATCACTGATGGTGCGAGCCTCGTGTCGCCCTCGGTAGCAAGACCCGACTCCCTACCCAGCCTCGAAGCTCTCATCGAGCGCTCGGGCCAGACCAGCATCCCGGATTTCGGGATAACCATGACCTTCACCGCACCCGAGGGGCCGATCTACCCCGGCGACGAGTTCGTCTGGACAGTCTTCATCGTCAACCGCAACGCCCCAGCCCTCAGCTCGTCCAAGCCAGCCACAGAGGTCACCCCGCCCGCGCGCAAGCTCGCCCTCCGGGCGATCCCCAAGCGGCGCAGGAACGACATGCGCGTGATCCGGCCCCCCTCGACATCTGGCCTCGACCACATGCTGGCCCGGCGCAAGTCCGCCACTGCTGCCGCCATCGAGGGCCCCGAGACGGAGATCGCGGACGCGGTGGTCGACGAGAACATCGTGCATGCCATGCAGCGGAGCAGTCTCGTGGACAGCACCGAGGTGGTCTGCCTCTCGGCGGACGTACGCGTGGGGCCGCTGGCGCCGAACGCGTGCCATATGGTCGAGCTGCGGTTCCTGGCGCTCAAGGAGGGCATCGTCGGCTTGGAGTGCATCCGGGTGGTCGACCTTGGGAATCAGGAACATGTCGATGTTAGGGACTTGCCGGTTATGGTGGTCGAGAGGCGGAAGGACTGAGGGTAGTATGGAAGGAGGTTGATTCTGATGAGCATAGGGTGCAGACGAGCGAGCGCATTATGGGACGTAAATTTAGCTTCACTACTTCTTATCACTGGCGAGACGGAATCGGATATCTCATCTCATGAGCGCCTTCGTTGGCCCTAAGTCGCGAGAACTCTTGCCTAGAACGGCACTCGGTCTGCCCTTGCTCTCACACCCTTATAGTGTTGATAGTGCCAGGGGTATCATATCTCATGCCGATGTACTATACGTATGCTCTGAACCCATGCAACAGAGCGTCCTTCTAGGATGCCATAATTCAAGAACCGAAAGATCGTGTATAACATATAATATCAAGATCCTACAATTCGTCATTCCAAGACAATGAGGCTCTGCTCTATGCCCTCAAGCCCGATCAGCAAACAAGTTTCTGATCCCCCAATTTAGCGCCAACAGGTTTGTCATCGCCCTGTCTGCAGCACATGGTCTTTGCGATGCATATACAAGGTGCTGTCAGTCTCCATCTTCAAATCATGCTTCTTCATTTCGCCAAAATAGGCGTCACCGCTCGGGTTGTCTCAAATCATTGCTGGTCGCACAAGGTTCAGAGTAGAGCAAGTGCCAACCTAGCTGTTCTTCGCGTCCCGTTGACTTGAACAACGGCAGACAGTTGTCTCGTACATAGTCTAGGAATGGCATCGGCGACGTCTACCTGTTCTGTGATCTGCACCGAGGCACCAGAACACCAAAATCACGCCAGTTGGCTACATTATCTTTCAATCGTTAAGCAAGGTCAGAAACGTCATAGTCGTCCCAGCCCAGCTGCTGGTAGATGCTGGGTGCTGGCTTTTCGTTCTCCTTTGTCGCAGTACGGTCTGCAGCGGTGGGCGCAGAGGTCTGAGATTTCTTGATAGGAGTGGCAAAGAGGACTGCCGCACGTCGAGGTTCGGGAGGGGTGGAGTGGAACACGTCGTCCGTGTATATTGTGATATCGGATGATCTCTGTTTGATTGGAGTTTCGAAGAGCCGAGGCAGAACGGGAGATGACGGTGCGATGTCACCCCCCGGAGCCGTGAGATATGGCTGGTTAGCCGATGTGCTCTTTCGATACATTGAAGGTGAAAAATGTTGTATAGAAGCGTCGTTCGATGTTGGATTGAACGAATGAGGTGCCATGGCTGAATCTGGCACGGTGTTTGCTTTTGCCCTCTTTGCGACAGGCGTGCTAGCGATATGGAAGGCCTCGAGATCAGCCCGGAGGGCCTGTCTTGGAGCTGTGGACGGGACAATAGAGCTGGATGGGATCATACCCAGATCCGCCTTTGGTAGCGGTAAGTTCAAGCTTCCGTATTTTCGCTGGTCCACAGCCGGCATTGCATCCTTGAAGCGGTAGTTGACTGGGGTTGCCTTGACTTGGACTTGTGGCTTGCTCGCAGCGTTGAAGCGTGGTACAGGTTTCTTCGATTCTACGGTCCGAGGTCAATATACGTAAATATCCAAATTGATAAAGAATAAACTCACTTCGCGGACGGGGCGAGCTTGACGACCCTGCCCGTTTCTCGGCTTCCTCAGCAATGGTCATGCCCACAAGTTGTCTGTTTGGCTTCTTAAGCGCTAAGATGGCCTCCTTCAACTCGGCCTCCGTCTTTGCCTTCTTTTGAGCCTTCATATTTTCGACGCTAACACTGGAGACGCTCCTTGAAGTAATATTGCGAGACCTCTCCTTCAAAACCTTGTCCCCGTGGGGGATGGTGTTCAGGGCAACTGGCTCACTTGCTTCACGCTTCAGGCCTGGGATAGTGGCAGGCGTCGCGGATCTCATCCTAGCCAGGATATCGTTCGGTCGACGCGTTGCTCTCCGCTTCAACTGGTCGTTGGAGAGCACCTTTTCCAGCGACCTAGGAGCACTTACTGGGGCAGGCCTCTTTGCGGCAGAACCAGGTTTTGCTGGCGCCATTGGAGCAGCAGCAGTCACATGCTTTTTGGGCTCAGGCGGAGAGATGACGACTGGACCTCCAAACTTATGATTCAAAGTTTCACATAGCTCTGGGAGTCGGCCAGCAAAGCTATGATGGTCAGCCTTCCATAAGAGCAATAGATAGGCTTCCCGACTTACAAGGGTAACAATATATCTATGCAGAAGTCTTTCAAGGGATCGGAATTCACTCTTTCCGGCTTCTGGCTTCCTGATTCATTATTCGCCTGGGACTCCGCAGCTATCATCTTCATTTCGTCCAACGTAGTAGACTGCCAAATGCACAGCCTGTCTGCGTGGATGTCAACCAAGGTTGGGAGGTTGTGTTTGTTTCGTTTCTTTAGGGAAGTTTCAATTGTCTCCTTCAATTTGTCGTCAGCAGGCATGCCAGGGAGCTGGCTGTCATCGGCGGTCTCGGCTGGGCGCACGGCCTCGAGTGCGAGTATTTCGAGGATAATAATCATCTGCAGCTGCGTTTCTCGCGTTCGGAGGTGAGTGATGTGATATTTGGTCTCCCCTGGGCTGACTATTGCATTGTCATCCTCTATCCGGGGCTTATTGACTTTCCACCATCTTTTTATATGATCAACCTCGCCCGGATAAAGTCCGTCTTTGCCGAGCTTAAGCTTCCTGGGCTTTCTCCGCTTCGGTTTAGACGCGCCATCGTCAGAGCTTTCCACGAGTATTTTCAAGTTGCTGACGAGTTCTGGCAAAGTCGCACGGTATTTCTTGTCGATCTGTGAAGTTGTCATGACAAGGGTCTTCAGGAAGTCCACCAGGTCTTTCATCTCTAGAGTCGCATCACAGTCCAGGTGGAACGCTGCACGAGCACGAGACAGCGGTCCCTTCGCAAAATACGCCAAAGAACCCTAGCCACGTCAGCATTAACCTCATAATAACCAAGAGTATGACTCCTTACCTTTGAATGGTATAGGGCTTCCGAATACTGAGACCTGATATTCTGGAAAATATCTTCGGCAGAGGCTTGCACATCAGTGGTCGGATCCGGGTTACCACTCTGCGAACTTTGCGGCACAAATTTGCTGCCTCCGCCTTCTTGTTGCGAATGCTGGGCAACGGTGCTTTGGGAAACCTCGTCGTTCGCAGTCGGTGGTGGGGCCTGGAGGTGGTTCTGAGATTGCAGAGGGTCGGAGATTGGTACGGACATGGTTCGTGGACGTTTCCGGACCAGGGATTGGAGTTCTTCGATTGCAAGTCTCTTTCTTTTGTTCTCCTTGTGTAACTGAGGTGTGGTCGAAGGAGCTTCGGCCGTTTGGACCTGCGTAGTCCGGGTAGGGCGGCACCTCTGTTCATAAGAAGCATCGGCCTGGTGACTGAGCTTCTCAATATTCACCCAGGCTCCCAGTTTACAGACGACATAGAGGCCGTTCTGGTGACGTTCAATTGCGTAAACATTGCGACTGATTTCCGAGCGGGCAAGGAGTACGCTTGGTGCTTGCTGCAGTCGTCCCTCCAGGTCCAAGACTCGGATGTGCGACTCGAAGAAGCGGCCGGGCCCAGCTGGGAATTCTCCATTGGGAGCCGACAAATCAAGACTAGATAATTCAAGATGCTCCCGCGAGAGCAGCATAAGCGGTTTCAAAGTCGAAGGTCGCTCGGGGCCCAGTGAGAATTGGGGCTGCATCGATGTCAGCAGGCATGCAGCATGAAGCGACTGGGAACACACTGACCCTGATGGTTATAACAGGTTTGAGTAGTTCCTCCAGGGAAAATGGGGTAGAGTCGCGCTTCCTTTTGCGTAACCCAGAGGACAAAGACTCGGTTTGGAAGTTCTCGCGCGAAATGCTTGGGGTTGAAGACGACGGGGCCATTACAGACTTGGCTCTGGAAGTCGGACGCGACGCGTCCGAGCCTCTGGTCGACATGGATGCGACAAGAAGAGAGAGGCCATGAAATGCTTGAAGAATAGAGATGTAGGAGAGGATTCTCTGTAACTAAACATGAACTTGGGTGGTCAAGACCTAATCACCACTGGTGTTGCGAATCGGCGATGCTGCTGCATATGGGTTGTCAAGTCGCACGGGCATGCGACGCGTCTGGGAAACGCGGTGGGAAGGCCGGGAAGTTTGAGTGGTACAGGATATCTGCACAAGCAGGGGGTGTGGATACGTGGGTACAACTTTGCCTCCCAAGGTACCAGGGCTTGGTACCCAGATACATGATTGACCAAGTACCTGGTTACTTATCTAGGTACCCCATGCCCAGGTGAGGTCTCAGGCAGTTCAGGGTTGCAACGTGGTCAGGGTTTGGAGATCTTCAGGTCTTTTCCAGGATTTTCAAGGATTCAAGGTTTCTTCAACAGCTGGCGATCAGCGCGTCTTCCGGTGCCATGGCACGCGCGACAAGCAGCTCATAGCACGTACATACATATGTGCGTGTCATGTCATCGAAGATCTCACATGCTCATCGCATCGCAGAAAATACTTACATAGTATCTACTATGGATGAGTGTCATTGCTACCATCATCACTTCATCGCAGATTACGTTCACCATGGTCCCAGATAGATCCAGATAGATACGGTACGGTATGCTATTTGCTACGGATTGTACATGTCTGTGTTTGTCCATGGATGGGGCCCTTGGGCTCTTGTTGTATGCAGCCACTGTGCAGGTGTACAGCACATGGATTTCTGGCGGCCAGTGGCGCTAATCGTGCAAAAGGCATCACGAATTCGATTTCGGGGCAAACTATAATTGCATGGTACTGTATCTGTTCCTATCAATGCGAGATTCGATCTCTCTAACGACGTCAGATCTAAGCATCAGGGCGAGTCGGACTAAATGGTCCGCATTGCCAAAAATTGTGCAATTAAACATAACCAAACCGCCATGAACACATAACTCACAATCAAAGTGGCCTAAACTCCAGATCCGTTGGACGGTTTTTCTTTCTTTTGTCTGTTCCATCTGTTCTCTGCATCTGAATGTGAACTGTTATACAGGCTCCACGCTTTATTTACTACCGTGTCCCGAGCAGTACCCAACCAAGTAACCAGGTACTCATGTACGCAGGTACCCAGGTACATGCGGAAGGACGGGTACACACATACCTACTTAGGTACCTACCTACACACACACACACACACCCCTGGGCACGTGCACCGCTGCACTCATCTTTCGAAGGCCGAAAGCTCTCGCCACAGTCGGCCTCCACCTCCAAATCGTCGGCTCGGCTCTCAAGCCTTAACCTGCCATCGCCCGTCGATTCGATTGGATACCACCCATACCCCCCATCCTTTCCTTGGTCTAGACCATCCATTACGACCATCATCGCCCAGTTTTTATTGATATAGCCGTGCCGACTCCTCAATCCTCGTTCTCGTCCCCGTCCATATGGGCACTTCAGACTCGCCCTGAGTCCTGTCGCGTGTCGCCCCCCTTCATTGTCGCACCCTTCCAAGGTTGTCGCTCCGCCAGTCTGCTCTGGCCAGCGCACTCCTTGACCCCTTCTGCTATTGTTCGCGCCTGAGCCAGCGAGTCACCGGAACCGCATTTCGAGAGCCACGGCTGTCAGGCTCATTCGGCATCTGCACTTTCGCCAATTTCCTTGCAACTTGGTCCGACAACGAACGACGATTTCCCGTCGCCATCCGCTGCCCTCAACATGTCGGCAGAGACGTCCCCCAGAGCCGTGCGCTTCTCCGGCGGCGAAGACGATGCCTCGAGACCAGACATGACCCAGATCTTCCGTCCACTCGCCGTTCATAACGACTCTTCCGGCTCCTCACTCGACGAGCGCCCAGAGCCCAACGGCTTCGACGATTACGAACCCCATGATGATATAGGCACAGCCTCCCTCGGTCGCTATGCCGATCCAACTAGTCATGCTGGCTCTGTTGCGACACTCCCACCCGAAGCGATGGCAAACGGTGTTGCTAGCCGTCACCGATCAACTACCGATGGAACCTCTGCACACCTTAACGGAGTGTCTACGAGGCCACAGCGACCCACCGGCCCTGCACGGCAGCCTTCGAACACCTACAGGCCAGTGCGCCGCCCACAGCCAACGCCCGTGGGCTATCCTGACCCCCGCTCAGCATCGAAATCGCGAACCGTACCCTCCAATTCCACCTTTGCGCGACAAGAAAGAGCATACGTTCAGCGATTGAACAATGCACGAAAGCAAGATTACCCCTTCCCTCCCGAGTACGACCCTATGACTTTCACTGCACAAGGTGATGCAGACAGTGATTCTGAAGGCGAGACCCCGGGCTCAGAAGCCCCTTATGGTACTGAACAAGACGACGACGCCCGGAGATTATTCGAAGGAGATGACGAGGAGGACATAGAACCAACTGAAGAAGACCTGGGTGACCCAGACAACCGAGAGAGGCTAGAATGGCATGGGATGCTGGCGGCTGTCCTCACCGGCGATGTCGTTCGACAGGAAAAGAAGCGGCTGATCGGTTCATCTGATCAAGAAATGGGCAAGACGGCACAAAAGGCGGAATTGTGGCTTGGCATACGAGCACGGATATGTGGCAGGCATCTGCCGGTGCAGCGCAGGATGGTGGAAGACGCCCGTGGCACACTGGACCGAACGATTGAGGAGATTATCCACTTTCGCATCACCGGCGAGAGTGAGGCCGGCAAGCCTCCGGCGGATCAAGTACGCGATATGGTGGAAAAGATCGAGAAATTGGGAAGCTTATACCCCTCAAGAGATGCTATGTCGACGGCACATGCCCCCGCCAGATCTACTCTCTTCACGGAAGCTTGCGACGCTATCATATCTTGGTACAACGTCAACGAGCTTATCAACACCGAGCTCACCGTATTGAGGAGATGGGTTGGGAATCACGAGCTCGATTTTCTGCGAACCAGGGAAAGATCTCCGATCGGCAACGGGATCGGGGACGAATCATCTTTTCTCGACAAATTGTTGAAGGAAGACGGCCTCAAGTCATTGCACGATCATGTCGAAGAGGACGTTGGAGGATTCAAAAGCAAGCGGCACAGCATGCTTAGAGGAATTTCGAGTACGATACTGAAGGCTAAAGAGACGCTCATTCTTAACGCGGAAGATTTCAGGAAACGACACCTTCCGCCATATATCGAGGACCTTCTCACTTTAATCAGCTTTCCCTCACGCCTGATCGAGGAGATCATCAAGGTTCGCCTTGCGTATGCGAAGAAGATGAAGGAGTCCGCACAGCAGAATCCAATGCTACAAGATCAGATGATTTCACAATTCCAGGTCTTGCTGAACCTGGCAATCAGTATCAAGCTTGAATACCTCGGTATTTCCCAGCCCGAGCCAGGTTGGGAGCTCCCTCCCTGCATTGATGAGGCTTTCGACCAGGCCGTTCTAGATGCCTTGAAGTATTACTTCAAGATGCTCAACTGGAAATTGAGTGGCAACAAGAATACCTTCAAGGAGGCCGAGCTCCTGTTTCAAGAGTGGGAGTTTATCAACGAAATCGGAAGCCATCTGGATCATGGTGACGTTGAAGTTGCGGAGCAGTTCAGCAACCTCACTTTCAAAGCTATCAGGCGCCTCAGTGACACATTCGAAAGGGAGCTCCAGAGGAAACCCAAAGAAAGTGCCGCTGAGATGAGCAAGCGTTACAAACAGATCCTGGACTCCGTTCGAGTACGGCAAAGAATGCTACAGCGTTTCTCCAGGATGCTCAGCGGCAACTATGAAAACGCTGCGGACTTCAGCATCGCATTCAATCCCGATCGGCTTCACGACCTGTTCGCGAGACTTGTAGAATCTGGCCATTTTCAGATCTATACTGCAAGTATTGAGCATGAGGGCGTTATGCTGGTTGCATCACCCTCGTTGCACGGAAGGCCGGAAGAGATACAGTCTATTATCGGCACGGCTTCCTATGAACATGTTTCGGAAGATCCAACTAACCCTTACATTTTGATGATCCGGGCCGAGAATGCACCGCACTGGTACGGGCCCAAAGTGTCAATGACTGTGCGGGAAGAGCCTCTAGATCTGAAGGTGGGCCACCTCAGATTAATCGCCGGCGGATCCCAGAACCGACTTACTGCTGCCAGGAGAACTTTCCTGGAGCTTATCGACATGCACCTGGACCTCGTCGTCGAACAGCGCTCGAACCTCAAGAGAGTTAATCAAAAACTCGGCGACATCAAAAAGGTGGCATACAAGCTGTCCAACACTTTCATGGACAGTGTCGAGGTCATCCGGCAACAGACCAAGGGTCTCGAGGTGCAGGATCTCATCCAGACCTGTTTCATATTTGCAACGGAGTTTGGCCAACGATCTCTGCTTTTCATGGACAGCAATCGCCGACAAATGAACAACATCAAGCTGACCAAGCTTGCGCTGGACTGGGTGAGCTTCATTTGCGATGATTGCGTCTCTTCTGACCGAAAGACCTTCCGATGGGCGGTCCTTGCCCTAGAGTTCGCCATGGGCATGACCCGTGGGAGGCACATTCTGGCATTGGGAGACGATGAATACGCGAAGTTGAGGGAAAAGGTTGCTGGATGCATGTCTTTGCTCATTTCGCACTTCGACATCATGGGCGCGAGATCTAGTGTTGCTGCGCAAGCAGAGAAGCAGCGCCTGGAAGCCCTGGTCGGGCAATTTCGAAGACTGGATCAGGGCAAGAACCTCGACGATCAGATGGCCTCCAAGTTCGTACTGGACCACCGTCTTCAAGAACTTGCCAGGATTGATGAGTCCAGGAAGCAGATACTGTCGGAGAGGTCTGCTCTGGGTCGCGTACTTGAGGCCTCGAATGAGGTCGACCGCTCTCTCGCGTACCTCTCATCGACTGCTACTAACTTCACGATGAGGTGGCAACAAGGTCACTTTGTTGGTGGAGGAACGTTCGGCAATGTCTACGCGGCCATGAATCTGGACACTGGACACCTTATGGCTGTCAAAGAAATCCGGTTGCAGGATCCGAAACTTATACCCACGATCGCCACGCAGATCAAGGATGAGATGCGTGTGCTGGAGGCCGTTGACCACCCCAATGTCGTTTCATACTACGGTATTGAGGTCCACAGGGATAGAGTCTATATTTTCATGGAGTTCTGTTCAGGAGGTTCACTGGCCAACCTATTGGAGCACGGCCGTATAGAGGACGAACAAGTCATCATGGTTTACGCGCTGCAGCTTCTTGAGGGTCTTGCCTATCTCCACGAAGTCAAGATCGCTCATCGCGATATCAAACCAGAAAGTAAGTCAGATGCTTTTACGCACAGCTCAGTATATCAAATTCTAACAGTTGTACTTAGATATTCTCCTCGACCACAATGGTATTATCAAGTATGTCGACTTCGGCGCTGCTAAGGTGATTGCTCGCCAAGGGCGGACTCTGATGCAAGATCTGTCGGCTACTAAACCAAACAAATCTATGACCGGAACACCAATGTATATGTCCCCAGAGGTCATCAAGGGAGAAAACCCCGGGCACTTTGGCGCGGTTGACATCTGGTCTCTTGGCTGCGTCATCCTTGAAATGGCCACAGGACGACGGCCATGGGCCAACCTCGATAACGAATGGGCCATCATGTACAACATTGCGCAGGGCAACCCACCACAGCTCCCAACGCCGGATCAACTTAGCCCAGAGGGCATCGACTTCCTGAAACGCTGCTTCCTCCGCGACTCCAAGAAGAGGGCAAATGCTGTGGAATTGTTACAGCATGAATGGATCATGACCATCCGCAACCGGGTCGTTGAGCCTTCAACTCCTAGTGACACTAGTGCTTCATCACAGACAACGCCAACTACAACGTCCGTACCTCGGGGTAGCATGGGAATGGATGGATTCTACTGATCCACCCCCCATTCATCCCTTATGTCTGATCTTGTCTTGGCATCGATCACTTCCGACAGCCATCACTGTCGACCCTCGTTCACGCACACCTCTTTCTCTCCGTCTTGCTCTCACATGATCACCTGGATCAACTACCTGCTCTCTCGAGCAACAGTTTTCTTGCGCAACCGAGACGATACAGCATTATGTGGCGAGTTTTGGAGTTAACTCCGGAGCGAAACCTTCGTTGTTGCATTGCACTTATCACATTTCTACACATGGAGTTTCTTATGGTTCTTTTTTCCGGGGTGGTATCCGTTATTCTTAGCTTTTTGGCTTCTTGTCCGATAGGCTTTCTTGGTTTCGGTTTCTTCTTGGGACTTCATCGACGGCCTCTCACGACGAAATGAATTACCAACAGCAGGCAACAATAGGGAATGGGCATATATATATATATCATACGGCGGCATAGAAGTCTTTTTTTGCTTTTGAAGATTGCGAGACAACTGTACTTATACATCAGCTCGAGGAGAACAGGACTGGATAACGCAAAAGACACGGGGGCCACTAGGTACATATTGAGGGCTCTCATAGGATGTAAATTATAATACCTAAACATTCGTGTGCTTTGCCGGAGGCAAAGCGCGTTTGTTGTGTAGATGTGTATCCAAGTATATATATTCCTGTATGATTTCGTCAAACGTCCTCTTTGCTCTCGATGTGCACGCGCAGTACACGAATATACTCAAGAAATCACTGATAGCAGAAGCCCCGCGGCCGTGGCTGCTGCAGCTTAGATCATGCTGCTTCTCTCCGGTGTCAGCTACTGCTTCATCTGTAGACACAATTATAGGGTGGCTTGGACCAAATACAATGCATGTCGGCTTGCGGATAGGATTTCTCATCTATATCAACATTTTTCCGCCCATCTAACTATCATCTCACTGTACTCCCGCCTCCAGTATGGAGAACTCATCCTTCTCGGAGTCCAACCTGACCAACGCATCCATCGGCAACGTGATCATAGGGCTCGAATGTCCAATGTCCACATTCATCAGCACCGGGAAGGGCCCGTACTTCTCATTCCTGACCCACTCGTTCTCGATGACCACCTCCCTCACGACCTTCTCCACCCGGGCCCTCGACTCCTCGGTGTTGTACCCAAAGAACCTGCCCAGGACCAGCCCGGCGACCTTGTCGAAGACCCCCTGCGCGACGAGGTCGGCGAGGAACTGGCGGACCCTGTCCAGCAGGAAGCCCGCCACCAGGCTGCCCTCGGCGCTCTGCGTCTCCAGGAAGATGACCCTGCCCGACCAGTCCGGGACGAGCGGCGCGATGCCGCCCAGCCGGACGACGACCGACAGGCAGCCGCCGTAGATGCGGCCCTCGGCCCTCCCCGCCCTCAGCCAGCGCCAGGGCGGGCTGGGCTCGTAGGCCGACGGCGCGGTGGAGGCGGCGTCGCCGAAGAAGAACTCGGGCAGCCTGGGCCTCCAGACCGCCGACCGCGGCACGGGGCCGGCGGGCTCGCCGGGGCGGGTGACGGCGGCGAGGAGGCCCCCGACGGTGAAGCCCATGGCGGCCGGGTACTCGCCCAGCTCGGGGACGACGGTGGGGCCGTAGAAGGTGCGCAGGCCCGTGGCGGCGCGCAGGAGCCAGTGCAGGTGGGTGATGTCGCTCATGCCCACGACGACCTTTGGGTTGCGCGCCAGCACGGACACGGCGGCCGGGTCGCCCAGGAGCGCGGGCACGAGCTCGCTCATGGTCTGCCCGCCCATCATGCACACGACGGCCTCGACGTCCGGGTCCGAGAAGGCGGCCAGGAGCTCGGCCTTGCGCACGGCTATGTGGCTGCTCACGGTCGTGGCGGACGGGTCCTCGCGCGTCCAGAAGTGCTTCACCTTGTAGCCCCTCGACTCCAGGACGGCCTGGCCGCGGGCGGTGGGGTCCGGGAAGGTCTCGCGGAGGCGCATCGAGGGGGAGACGAAGGCTATTGTCCCGCCTGGGCGGAGGGCCTTGGGGACGACGATGTCTGGAAATGTTGTTGGTGGCATTGCTGTGTGGTTGTTTGGACGGTGTACTACTTCCCGTACTGATGTGTTGTTTGACTCGGGATGATAAGATGTATATGTATGTATGGGTGGGAGCCCGAACCAGCGCGGAAAGGGAGGGTTTCGTATGGCGCAGGTTGGTCGATGGCTTATATCAACAAGGCAGTCTGGGTAACTCCGGCGGGGTAAAGTAGATATAGATGGGATAGTGACCGCTTTATACTGCTTCTCACAACTTCTATAGTTAAAAGGAACGAAACGTTCAATAGGTCAACTGGTATCTCGGAAAATGGGAGACCAACCATCTTCCCATTTGTCAAGCCCGTCATCACACCATCAAGGGCGCGCCTGTTACTCCACCGAGAGGCGCGCCCTTGGTGGTTGCTACACCTTCTTGAGACAGCAAAACTCCAAGATCGTGGGTCCCAACCCTACCTATCCTCGAGTAGAGTCCTGAACGAACGGCAGCACGCCATATATTCCTAGGGTGGCATGAAGGTGGGATTGTTCCCTGGAACTGTTATATACCCCTAGCACCAACCCCCCTGTGGCGTTGCGGTCGGATACATGCTGTGGGTATAGTACACGCACTTACACGAGCATAGAACCACAACCCTCAGCCTTCAATCTTCATATGATCAACAATCAAATAGCATGTAGCTTCAATGTAGCATAAATACACACTTTGTATCAGATCATCTCAGCTTATATAAGTACAAGTGATGTTTATAATCAACGCTTGAGTAGGATATGGATCGCTGGCTCTCGTAACGGTTCCACATACTGAGTGTTGTCAGTTTGTACATCCGACCGCCATGGTGACGAACTCTGGAACCCTTGGAAGCTTTGTTGCCAAAATATATATCAGCAACTACCTGGGTAGATACTGCAGGCATACATGAAGCATTACGACACGCACCAATACCGAATCAGCTCGAGCACATCAACCACCCACCCCTTTCCCGGTCAATGTTGCCTGGCCAATATCAGTCTGGAAGTGTGCTCGGTCTGTGCCTCAGACTCGCATACGACCGTGCCCAATCTATGAGTAACCACCCACATACATGTCAAACGGCGTGGAGCGCCAGTGGTAAGCTTATTGACGCACGGGGGGGATTAGAACTGGAATATTGGCGGAGATAAGACAAGACAGAGTAGAAAG
The DNA here is from genome assembly GCA_003795295.1 of Cytospora leucostoma. NCBI lineage: Eukaryota > Fungi > Ascomycota > Sordariomycetes > Diaporthales > Cytosporaceae > Cytospora > Cytospora leucostoma. Next base: position 70,846 of record LKEB01000092.1, read on the forward strand.
ACCTAGAAGGTATCTAACCCCCACCTATATTGAGACCGTGTACACCAACTGCTCATCTGGATGTGCGTGACACCATCTCTGCTTCGTGTACCTGAGCATCATACCTCTGAAGTACATGGGACATATTGCTAGGCGGCACGCTTATCGTGTACGACATGGCACAACATGCTGCGGCTACTGTAGCGAAAGCCAGGTGCATACCTAGGTATGTAGGGTACATTTGTATCACCTCTAGACTCTAGACGTACATGTATACATCCTTCTGAAAGGCTGGTTGATATGTGCTTTAGGCTTTCGGATTAGCATTTCAACTTTGAGTAGCTTGAGGGCACGGACTTTCATCATATGCTCCAGAGTGAGTCGTGACGGCCACTCACCTCAGTCCCTTGCTCACCACGTGTTCCAGTGTTGTGACGGGTTTGCCTGGTCTTGAGGCTTGTCTACATCACATCTGGCTTATCTGCGTATATGTAGGTATCATGTGTACAATAATAACGGCCAATATGGCCGAAATACATACATACATACTCATACGAGCCATAGTATATAATCCATGTACCTACAAGTCCTCCTTCACCCCCTGACCAAACCTCGGCCTCAGTTCCCAAACACGGCCAAGCTGTTCTCTATCATCCACTTGATGCCCTCCGCGCGGTATGAGTCCCACACCACAGAGCTGCCGTCGGTATCGAAGACGACGGCCTTGCCCACGCCCCCACCGTGCGTAGCGTTGTATATGGGCCATGCGTCGACGCCTTCTATCCCGGGCCCCGCGCCGTTCGGGTCCAGGCCTACTATGAAGTTCACCCACGCCCTCGACATCGACTTGGCCAGCGCGGGGTACGCCGCTGACCGGTTCGCGAAGGGGTTGGCGGCGTAGCCTTCGCCGTTGATGTTGTCGAGGACGAAGGCTACCTCCTGGAAGTGTCCTGCGCCGACGTGATCTGCAGGGTGGTGTCAGTCTGGTTCTCGGGGGTGGTTTCAGTCGTCGCACTCGTTGGTGCCGAGGCATGTGTGTCCTCACCTGGTACGCCGTTCACGACCACGTCGAAGAGATAAGTGTAGGCTGGCAGGCCAGCCTTGTGCCAGGCTAGGCTCGCCCTGCGTCTAAGGTGATGCATCATGCTGTCCGACTGTCAGCCGGTCAAGCTCGACAAGTTGGCAGACACTAGGTCCAAGGAGACCATAGGGATGGAAGACTCACTGGTCGCCAAAGATAGCCCCCGACCTCCGGTATTGCAGCCCAAGACCCCGCGCCGTGGCGACCGCATCACCCGCGCTGATCGCGGGGAACTTCTCCAGGGACGGGATCCCGACGGCCTGCACGTCCGGATACACGGCCGACAGCTCATCCACCAGGCGATCGACCGACTTGCCCGTCCACTTGGGCGCGTCGGGGCCGATGATCCCATCCAGGGCGTACCTCAGGTCGGCATCCGTGTTCACCCCCGCACCGCCCGGGCCCTTGTTGCTGCCAAACGCGGCGCCTTCGTCGGCATTGGCGCCGATGAGGACCGGGATCCGGGGGAACCGCCCATCGTTCAGCTGGTTGACCAGGTGATCGGCGAAAAAATCGTGGTCCAGCATGGGCGGCCACGGGAAGGCCGCCGTCCCGTTCAGGGCCGCGTTGAGCTCGCTGAGGGGCAAGGCCCGGAGGCACTCCAGAGACGCGGAGCTGTTGACCGTCCGGGCGCACGAGGTGTTGGTGACCAGCAGGTTGTACAGCGACTGGAAGGCTCCCGTCGCGTTCGCACCTCCTGGATAGCGGTTGAGCACGCCGCCGAAGCCGCTCTGGCCAATAGCTGCCCGGAAGAGACCATCATCACGTCCTTGGGCACAGACTTTTCGTTAGCCGTCTATCGTCTTTCGCACAGATTCACAGAAGAGCCTGGCTCTGTCTTACCGTTGTACGCTAGGACCTGTGCGCTCACGGACTCCGCCCCTGAGCTCTCGCCCCAGATGGTCACCTTGGCCGGGTCACCCCCGAACTTGGCAATGTTCTCGTTGACCCATCGCAGGGCAAGCCGCTGGTCGCGGAAGCCGTTGTTGGCGATACCCGCCTCTAAGGCCTCGCTACCGGCAAGAAAACCGAAGGCAGACAGCCGGTAGTTCAGGCTGACTCCGATGATGGGGGTACCTAGGTCGACGGAGTTCTGGACGATGAAGGAGAGGTTGTAACGCCTGTCTGCGCTGCCACCCATGTACTGTTTTGGTAATGGTCAGTCAATTGGGTAACCAAATACTTATGTTGCTTTTCAGGGGTTCCTTTACCAGACCACCTCCGTGGATCCAGACGGCGACTGGCAGCTCTGCCGTACTATTGATACCAGCTGGGCGGACGACGTTGAGGAACAGACAGTCTTCAGACACTTCATATCCAGTATCATCCCCGCCATAGCCCACGCAATGTAGCGGGTATGAAGTCGCAGCCTGCGTCCCGTTCCACGTCGAGTCTAGGGGCTGAGCCAGGGTAAACCGTTCCGCTGGCTGTGATGATATGACAACAGAAGCCGGTTAGCGATGACGGAGCTTCCCGGTGACGGCGCGGTTCAGATATAGGTGACTAACCTGTGCGTATCTCATACCCAAGAAAAAGTCCTGGTCATATTCGGAGCTGTGGACACCCTCATACGATCCGTTCTTGACTGTCACGACAGGACTCGAGCTGGGTCGCAAGCTGGGGTCGCTATAGTCACTGCTGCGTGGGAATACCCCAGCATGGACGAGGGCAAAGAGAAATAGCGAGCAAGCCAGGAACGGCTTGATGATGGGCGCCATCCTGGAGATGAGTGAAGGAGCAGGGGGCTGATGAGAGGATGATGAAGGGACAATGCCCCCAAGCGCATGGCCCTTCTCTGGCCATTCTATACCCTCGTTCCTGTCACTTCCTGCCGCTCCTTCAACACCTCCACTTATTTCTTCCTCATTTCCCCAGCTGCCAGAGGCCTTGTGACCAGTCGTCCCCTCGACTGCTTCCCCGCAGGAAGACGCGTTTCGATCCCGAATGCCGGGAAACTCTATTCGGGGTCGCAATTTCCCCTGAGGGGTTGTTGCTGACGGATCACGACGCCCTTCCTTCAGATCGCTGTTCTCCGTCATCTCGGGGCGATTTCAACCAAAACCAAGCCTGGGCACCGGACCGCCAAGAACTTTTGTCAGCCTACGCAGGAAGAAGGCAAGTAAGCCGCGTCTCTCCGCACACCAACACAGGTCCCCACCTTCAGAAACCTGGACGATTGGGTTTTGCGAGTATCCTCGTGACCCAACGCCTGCCGATCTTTCGGCCCGCCCCAGTGGGATGGGTAAACTCTTTGCAGTCGGGCTTGCCGGGTGTGCCTTGCGGACAAATCTATCCTCACCCTCCTACAACTAGAAGGCTGCCAGTCCAGCAACGGCTGGAGCTATCACAGTCAGCCTGGATGATGAGATGGGAGACATGGAGGCTGACCTTATAAATCGCCGAGGCACTCAGGACAAGTAGATGTGTGATGTCACATGCATTCCTGTGCCAGGACCCCTGCTTGGTATCTTCCCCCGCGAAACCTTAATTCTTCCCAGATTTCTGGACACTTGAGTGGCTAGTTGGGAATGGGGGATTAAACGTGGGTTGTCAGGGATGAGGCAAGTGAAACGTGTCAGTGGTTAGCGAGAAAGAACAATAAAGGAGGAATGGAAGCTCGTCGTAGAAGTGGTATCATGTACTCACCGAGCATACCTAGGTATACATACCTACCTACCTAAACCGGGGCTCCGGCAATTCCACGGCTAAATATTAGTTGACGTGACTTCGAGTGCAGATTCCGCACGACGTCGTCACCCACAGCTCAGCGGGTGCTATGACGGGGCCACAGGTCCACGGGCCCACAGCAATTCGGCTTCCCGGGTCTGAAGATCTGACAGACGGATCGAACACTGTATACCCACTCATGCTTGATATCGTATTCTACCGTTGAACCAACATGACAGAGATGTGAGCATGCAAGCCACTGAGGATCCCATCTACATACTGGGTCCTCGCTTATCGCCGGGATCATCACTACTCAGCCACATATAGAAAAGTAGAAATACTGACGTTCAATTGCATCCTCGCAAGATCGAACAGCTTGTTAAGATCATACGTGACAGGTCGGCTTGGGAATGAGATAGGACCCATATACAATGTACTTCTAGTTTGCGGGTCCAGGAACTGTAAGGCGCATGCAAGATACAACGACACTGGGCCCAAGTGAGTCTTGGACCTATAGAGGAAAATCACAGAGAAAACATCTGGTATAATCGACTGCCGTGAGCTGATACTGACGTTACTGGGCTATGGCTCAGGTGCCTGCCATGCTGCTGCCTTTCCCGGATCTCCCCGTGCCACGTCTCTTCGTCCACCGGTGACTGGATCACCCTCACCATCATATAGTTATATCTTGTCCATCTTCCCTTCTTCCATCCAACCGATGTTAACAAAAGCTCACCGGAAAGTTCCAGTGAGGCGGGGTGGTATTAATTCGGATATGACAATCCTTGCGCAGCATAGAAATTTCGAGGGTATACTTTGTTCGCTTGTAATCAAAACGGGAAAACATATTAGGACAGATGGGACTGGTAATATACATGATGCTTGAAGATGAGGACATAAGGGAAATATCGGAGGTCGGTAACACATGGAGGCCGTGTCAGCAAGTGTCGCCACGGCATCGAGTAGTGACATATATGCCACAGAAAGTCCTAGAATCCGATGGCTTTAGCCCCGTCCGGGGGAGTTGAAATTCTGTGGTGTGACGTTCGGCTGAAATTGGAAGCTTTGCGATTGGGTCTCACTGAGCTGCGCAAGAGAGTTCTTCCACATTGGGAGTTGCTGATCTGGCGATCGTGACCATGGGAAGATGTCGCCTTGTGGGGGCGAGTCAAGCTTGAACGCCGGGAATGCCTGTGGTTGCGTCGCAGATGTTCCCCTCACGGCTCCTGGAACAAATGAAGGAGTCGCTGGCTCGCTCTCCACATATCGCGGCGCCGACAATGACATGGGGAACTCGACTTCGGACCCAAACTGAGATAGGCCTGGTGTTGTGAGTGCCTCTTCCGAGGAAGGTCCATAGCTGGTGTCCAATGTAAAGCCGTGGTGGTGGAAGGCCTGAAAGCCCTGGGCTTGGATGCCACTGAATACGACCTCCTGGGCATATTCTGGTGCGCTCGGAGATCTGGCTGCATGTTCTCCAAGGCTGCTGACTGGGATCGAGGACTGCTGGAAGCTTAGGCGTGGAGCATCAGCTGACAGGTACTGCTGCTCGAGATTGGACCTCACTGGCGATGTGTCGGATGGGTCTCCGAACGTATTTGACGTCGAGTTCAACGACGAGGCCTTCGCCATCTGCTCTAGCAAATTTGGAACGAAGGATCGAGGAGAAAGCGGGGAAACGGGAGTGCATGACTTGGTGATCTTGCCAGACAGCGGACCGTTGGCTGATGCGGCCCGTCTCACCGGCCCGTATGTTTCAGGCCGTCTTGATCCTTCTATGCCTGTCTTTGGGCCATTGGGGTAGTTGCGTAGGGCGGTCTGGTTTAGCCGCTGGGGTGGCCGAAGCTTTCTTCGCGAGGCGATACTCGGATTCGGGGATGTCGGGCCATCGGTCATGCCCGGCTGTTGTGGCGATGGGGAGGCTTGAGAAATCATGTCTGGAGACAACGCGTCAATGCTGGAAAATCCCGAGGCCTCGCTCTGGCGCCGACTGGAACCATCTTCAGCTCGATCTTGGTCCATGATGTTGATACCGAAGGCCTCAGTACCTGAAACAATGAAAGATGTCGATGATGCAAAGGACTCGGACCGTCTGGCTTCTGTTTTGATTGTCGGTAAGGGGTTCAGTGCATCATTTGTGAATCCCGATATGAAAGGGTCACGAGGTGGATGATATATCTGATCCCGGTAACCAGTATACGTATCCGGCGATGATGATAGGACTCCTTGCTGGTCTCCCAGGCTTGTGGCGATCAGAGGAACATTGGAGGTCGAAAAGCTGTTAGTCTGACTGGAAGGTAGCAGCCGAGATTGTTGTAGATCTTGATAGTCAGCCTCGTTTACTTGTCCGAACAGATCATTCTCGTGTGGTCGGCTGTAAGTCCCGACAGAACTAGTTTCGGATGACTCGATGCCAAGTTCTTCATCGTCTTGGCCGTCATGAGAGCTGGAAGATGGGCCGTAACGCTCCGAAGACGCATCAGCATCCGAGAACGGGGCCGAGGATGGCTGTAGAGCCTGGCTGCGGTGGCTCAGGGTGTAGAACTCGCTGCTCATAGCATGGTCGAGTTCCTCCTCTTTAGGGTTGATACACTCGGTCTCTGGGGCCGCAGAATCTGCTGCTTGGCTGGCTTCATAGGCTTGAACCCGATGTAGCTGTTTCTCCCTCGCCCGTCGGTTTTGGAACCAGTTCTGTGGCTTGATGTCAGCGCGGTATGTAGATGGTCGTTGGCACGCAGACATACGTTGACTTTTGGGATAGGACAACCCAGCTCTTCGGCCAACTGCCGCTTGCGGTTAGTGCTCGGCTTTTGATTCTCATCTGTAAAGACCCTCTCGAGCTTCTGTTTCTCCTCCTCGGAGAAACGCTTGCTACATGCGATAGTGGCATGGTAGATTTGCGAACCCTCCTGTAGCGCCTGGTGGAATATTTTCATAGGAGCGTGATAATATCGCTGACCGTGGGACTGCAGCATCAAGGGATATGCACCTGGATTATGTTGATGAGTGGGGCCCTGTGCCATCATTGACATAGCGCTCATACTAGGCTGTTGGGTTCGGGATTGATGCCACATCGTCATAGGAGTTTGAAAATTCTGTATGGTAGCCATGGAATCCAAGCATTGCTGATGTGTGGGGTGGTCCATCAAAGGTGATGCCCGTATAGCATAGTTGCGATTTGCTTGCCCATCATAAGGCTGTTGGTAGTTGTTGTCTTCCATCGTTGGATCTCAGAAAAGCAGGAGCCACGACTGTATTATCTGAAATAGTTGACACAAGGTTTATGTGCAGAGATCTGAATGACCCCGGTTTCAATAGCAACAGTATGCAAGCGAAAAGAGTGACCCAATACTCATGGAGGAGTGAGCGTAGAGTGAGCCGGCGCAGGGTGTTCGTCGTCGAGGAACGGACGATATTGGTCAAGGAACAAGCGGAAAGCTGGAAAAATATCTTGGCTCGAAGGACGAAGCGACCCTTAGAGATCTCCTTGCTATTATTGAATTTGCGGTCAGGGCGTACTGGGACTATCCACAGGGTCGAGAGATTCTGAAAACGTCCGAAGCTCGAACTGGATGAGATGGGGACAATAGTAGGTAGACGAGAGGGATCGATGGGGGACTTGAGGGCCGCAAAAGATAGCCAGAAGTTCGAGAGCGAGAGGGTCGAAGACGTATGTGAGACAAGGCCAGCCAAAGTCGTCCAAGCAGATGGCAATACTGGTACTGGCGGGGGGGACGCGAAGGGGGAGGGAGGGTGATGCGGGAGTGAAGTAGTAGTAGTAGTTCACGGAGCTGCTGTGCGCCCACAATTGTAATTGGACCTGCCGCTGAGCAAGGAGGCCTTAAGGCGTGCAATCTCAGTGGATTCGAGCTGGGGCCCATCCAGCCCAGTCCGGTCGGGCAGGGGGGAGACAGCGGGTGCGAGGAGGAGGGGGGTGGGACACTCGGGCCACTCAGTCTCGGGAGGGAACCATTCTGCCCAGGTGCTCAGCGTTCTCCGCAGACAGTTTGTACCTTGTACCCTATACTTGCGGCTCGACGAAGCTGGAGTACACATCTGGGCACGTACGTGCAGACAGCCCTGTGCCTGGTTTTGCTCGGATAGTAGTGTAGAGTGCGTGCGTCCTGGACGCCATATCTTGGTTCCCGCCCGCCACGACGCGCCCGAACCAGCACACGAGACACACATATTGTGCCTGCAGGATGCTATCTCAGGGCAGAGGAAGGAAAGTTTAGGGGGTGGCTTTTGTGGGGATCCAGGTGGCAGAGGGAAGAGTTGGCGGAGGGAAGAGTGATGACAGAATAGCAGGCCAGTTGCAGCTGCATTCAAGGGCATCTATCTAGGGATTTGATCGGTGGTTCAAGGCGCAGTGAGGGCGAAGGCAAGGGTGAAAGCATATGATCATGATTGCGACGCGGCTTCTTGCACATCCAACCGTGGGTACGGAGTACGCGTGGTGTCTGTAGCGGACTGTAGCCGTGCGCGGCGCTCATCCGAGAGCGCACAAGATGTTTGTATTCTGGAGGTGTTCAGTGTTGCTGGTCTAGAGAAGAGGAGATGATGGTGGGGCGCCTGTTTGGACAGGGAGGAAGAAGGGTTCGGCCCTTGGGCCCTGAGCTTTGACCCCAGCGGGAGGCTCGTACCCAGGTACTTAGGTACTCTGGACATATCATCCCCCGTACCTGACATCGGGAAACTGGGTGTGTACAGTACCTAGGTATACACCTAGGTACTCGAGTACTGACAGTACAGGCTACAAGATGGTACCGATTTAAACGAGAAGCGAGAGGCTACCCCGTATCTACCTAGGTAGGTAGGGAATCGGGCTTGTACTGGCTACCAGGTACGGCGGTACGAGATGACCGGGAACATCCATGAAGCCTGCGTATCGACGCTCGTCTGTCCCTGGATCGGCCTAGCGTGACGCCGAGGTGATGGGCCCCAATTTTCGGGATTTATTACTACCTATAGGTAGGTATCCATGTAGTATATGACATGTACGTATGTGGTGTACCTACAGTAGGTGTAAACCTGTGAGCCTGTGCGACGAGCTGATGATGACCTTACACACAATCACCAATTGACAGACACACTGTTGAAAACCTATCATCTATCAGCTATCAGACATGCATCTTCTGTTCCAGAAGGCTGCTCAAGAAGCAATCCTGCCCGCTTGTGCGCTCTCATAGGCGAGATCCAAGCAAGACCTACAGTAGTCACAACGGAGTAGGTAGACACTCCTGCAAGATTCCTCTCCCGCTGTCTCCCGTCTGGCCGCCACCTCTACCGCGTTCCTCGCCAGCAGCCTGCTGCAGGATGGCTAGCGGCTCGTTCTTGGTGCTATCGCAGGTCCAGCAATGGCTTGCGAGTGGCTTGCTCCTGGTGTGCCCCGTGGGTAAGCCAGGCGTGACCTCATCTTCTTCTTCGACAATGCCATTATTCTCGACTTCGAATTGCGAAACCACCACAATCGGCCCACGCGTCACGACTACATAGTAGTTTCAAAGGTGTTGAAGTCTTCCCCCCTGCCGTCCCGCCCACATTCGGCCTCACAGTTCCCCAGGTGATGCATGTGTCTTGCTTATGCTTACAAAGACACGACAAATCGGACTCTGAGGGCCAGCCTGGCCAGCGGAGCATTCTCGCCGTATCGGCAGCAGCAGGCTGGCAGGCTGGTGGACTGCCTGACTGCTTCGAACTCGGGGCCGGCGGGCGGGTGCGGCTGCTGGTGGAGGTTCATTGTTACACTGCTTCTGCTGTGCATGACCCAGTGTCTATTTATGGGTCAACTTTAATTTCAACCTGCAAGTGCTCGAGAGAGAAGGTGGGGTGAGGGGGAGGGGGCCAATGCTTTCCTCCGCTTGCACCGAGCGGGATCGATTCCCCGTCTGCCCGTCTGCCCTTCTGCCCTTCCCCTTCCCAGTCAGACTGAGATATTACGTCTCGCTCAGATCTTGCGAATGCAGTGGAATGGGGTCCCAAAACTCTCGTGGATGACTCCAGGGAGCTTTCCGGCCAACCAGCAGCCAGCAGTCATCCTCACTCTTCACTGCCCTCCACAAAAGTGCCTAGGATTGTCAGACTGTCACCTTGACCAGATATCACCATAGACCATCGCGATTCAACGTCATGGAGACTCACATGGCGTGCCTAGCTGGCTGATGTCTTTAGCAGGGGGCTTAGCTCGACAGACATCGACCCTGCAGTCAGCTGGTCCCCATGCTGGGATCTCCATAAGATGTGCGTTATTGCTTCAGCAGGCAAGAAAGGTAGTATAGGTGTTTACCGTGGGGCCATCTATCCTCGCTCTGATTCCGGCCGTGTTTTTGCGCTGTGTCAACTTGGCTATTACTGCTGATTGAAACGAACTCGCAGAGTAGAATATTCCGAATCAACAGGGTGTCTCCAGCAGTGTCTGTACGGGCTGTCACCCCATGACCGGGGCAAAACCCAAGAGACTGATCGTGCATGGGGGGCTAGGGCTTCGGAGAAGGCTCTACCCGGAGGCTGGCAGGATTTTGCCCCTTGGCCGAACTCGTCATTTGGCATCATCAGTATCTCGAGCAAGCCGCTCTGTGTTGCGTTGTCGTTCAAGCCATCGAGTCCGCCCAGTTGCCCAGCTGGTGTGCTTGAGAAACAACGAGGAGTTCATGAGGGGCATTTCCGAGCACTACCGGAAAGGACGTGACAATACCCAGTGCTCCTCAGAGATGGACGGAGCATATCGGCTTCTTTTCCAGAGTCACGAAGACCATGAGGGACAACATACCCGTTTCTTGTCATTCTTACCAAGGCCCCAAAGCGGCAAGAAGAATCGCCAAAAGTTGTTCCACCAACCGATTTGGAAACAGGGACGGCAATGACTGCAATACTTCTGCATGTCGCACCTTGGCGTGCATGCCCACTTTTGATTGGACTTTTTACGGTCGGCTACTTGTCATTAGAAGCTTCAAGGTCCAATCGGCAGAGACCAGTCTTCCGCTGCCATGCACGATCTCCTGTCCCGTTTGGGGATGCTCATCCCGTCGCGGATCCATCAGATGCCACTCTGGGAAATGCGGCTGCGCAGTTCTGGCAGTTTGGGTGCCTACTCGGGACCATGCGAGACATCCACGACTTCTTGACTGCTTAACCCATTTGCGGACATCTCCTCGCCCGACACCTGGCAGTGGTTCTCTCGGGGTTCTCCAATGATCGATACTCTTACACGGCACTCAACGAACTGCCTAGGCTAGCAGTAACACTACACCACCGAAAACAGGAATGGTCTGTAAAGGTGATTATATGTCAGGGCGGCCTCATCAGGTGGTTAGTAGCCCAATCAACATTCCCTCTTAGCCCGTGTTGTCGGCTCTACCCGGTTCCGCGCCCTGGGCTGACACCGACGATCCGGATCACCACCATTATCTTGGCCGCTGGGCTGGCTCTTCTTGGGATTTGTCACCAGCTCGTCTATTGTATCTCAACCACCGCTTGCCGAAGCAGAGTCACCAGTCATCGAGTTGGTCGCATGTACGCGCTCGGTTCGCTCGGGATAATCTAGGTAGCTTGCCGGCACAAAGAGCCGTCCCGCCCCGCCACCACCTTATGCGGCCTTTTCTCATTTATGTCAACGATCTTCGTTGTTTCGATCTGCCCAGGGATAATGAGGAGATATCGGCCTAGTGAATGTGACTCGTGCTCACGACGAGGACCCAGCTCGGACGAACTCAGGGGGGCAAGTGAATCTCGACTGGCCTTGGCCGGGGTTGCCACGTGTGTCTAGTGCGGACTGTGGGCCTAGCGTCCATAGGGTTGCCCCCTTCCGCTGGTCAGGCACCCCCAGCACACCGGATGGCCCACTGGGCGGGAGATGTGCAAGATACATCGCTGCCCGAGCAGGGATTGCTTTGGGGGCCGAGGTCCAGACAGACAGACGATGGCAGAGCACCCGGTGACCTCAAGCGCACGGGTACTCTCATCCAACCCAACGACATCCCAAAGGCTCCAGCAATGTTACTGTCTCTGGTGGCGACATCGTAATTCGGACTGCAAGTCATAATGGCCCACCACTTCATAGGGACGTGTCCGTCATGAGGCGCATCTATGGCCATACCAGTTACACCGCATATAGCGACCAGCTCACTGGGGCTTCAGAAGCGTTGACCTACAAAGGGTTCACATGGGATCCACATCAGATTACTGAGCATCAATGTCGGGTAAGGCCTGATCTCTCATTGGCAGAGGGCAGGGCAGCACGCGGCATGATCCTACGGCCTCTGTAATGGCTTTGAAGAAGACGATATCTGGCCGGCCCGAGTCGCATCTGCTGCTACCTTCCACGCGTCTCGCCGTGTGCCGTTGCTATCACCGTATATGGAGAGATTTCACGAGCCATATGTCACGCCAGCCTCATAGATTTATTCAAGCGCGATTCGAGAACAAAAAACAGAGAGCTTTCTTGGATCATCGTCATCGACTCGCCGTCCCGAGTATAAGTGCGTGAGTATGGCCGGCTATCTGCAGGGGCTTGCAGAAGAGTGAGGCTGTCCTTCCTTGCTTCTCCGATACGCCACCGGCTTGCGGGTTCTGACTGGTCCGGCCGGCCTTCCTGACGTCGGTCGTCCTGCAGCTCTTGGACAGTTCTGGCCCTAGGTCGACTGGCCACTACCAATCTGGGAGTCCAGCTTTCCATAATGGATCTGCAAATCACCCCGGCAGCGCTCGAACGAGCGTTGTGAAATGCTTTGGACCGGGCCAGGCCATGACCATCGCCAAGTGTAGTCGTGGCTGTGGATCCAGTCGTCAAGACATACGTCTGGCTCCGTGTTGATGGAACATCGGGGACCTGGAATACCACCTCACGTAACACACGTCGGCGACCACCCCGTTGGGGGACATAGGTCCCTGTGCATAATGTCACAGCGCCGCGGTGCTCTTGTGTTGCGTCCTGCGATCATCGACTGCTTAGCTTCATCTGGCAGAGAGAAGCACATAAAGCAGGAGGCGGGTCGCGCCTGTCTTCGCTCTGCAGACCTTGTGTTCCTTGAGATTGCTATACGCACAGATCCCGGGGCTTACGTGTCGTCGAAGTGATCACATCGGGACCCTAGAAATATGGACGAGTCTGGCGGACCAGACGACATGGCCGATGACGGTAGATGAAGACGTTCTCCCCTCGACGATGGATAGTGGCTCGTCAAAGTCAGCCGCCACATCCAGGGAGTCGGTAAAGGAAGCGACATGGGGAAGGGATGAAGAAGATCCCCCACTGTCTCTAGCTCCTGTCTCTAGCTCCTGGCACCGGCAACTTTGCACGACCCTATTCCTGGCCCCATGTCACTCGGTGTGGTCGCACAATACCCCAACCATATACGTGTACAGTAGGAGCGGGATGTCCCCCTCCCCGCTCGGCGGTGGAAATGCATGTCTAACTTCTCGAGGGTGACAATTCAAGCCTGGGCGTTAACAAGCGCTTCTGAAGACCAGCCTTGTACGCGAGCGCGCCGTAGACTCGGTATCGTCGCGTCGGACAAAGTCGTCTGGCGAGAAGTGCGGTATCGGACACGGACTTTGTCTTATTGGTGGCCAAATCTAACACAATGCCTTATTGTCATCTCGGCTACCGCTGAGTCGGGTCAAGTGACCACTTAGACAGCTCAAAGTCAGTGTTGGTTGCCGGGTCCATGGATTCGTCCCGCTCTGCGCGGCTTGTCTTCTACTCATCTGCCCTGCATACTCCACGTCAATGGATGTTACACACGTGTGATGGGTGTAAGCCACTTGCCCTCGTAAAGAGGGTCGTTCCTGGTAGGGCGTCGTTGATCCCCGTTCCTGCTTTCTTTTTCTTAGATCTGATCTGAGTACAGCATGCACTACTTCCAAGTGGCAGCAAGCTTCTGCATCGGGAGAAGCATGAGGTATCCAGAAAGTTGTACTGCCTTCGTCAGACGGGCCGGCTGGGCCGCGGGTGCCGGGGTGCCTCAAGACATCTCTCCCTGACGCTTACCAAGCTTAAGCTGAACAGCGCTTGCCTGCTTAGACAGGCTTACTCCCCAGCAAGCGCAGGACGAACTCAGCCTCGCTGGCCAGACATTAGGCACGGACTCTTGTTGTGGTTTGATGAGGTGGAGCATTAAGTTAGAGGCGCTCCGAGAAGCAAAGAGAGACACGCCGTACAGGTCAGGCGATGCAAAAAGCAGCAATATCTAGGGGCTCATGCAACGTGACAGTAGCCGACGTCATGCCTCCGTGCAGCACAAGGGCAGCAAGCTGTCTTCAACGCACAAGGGCATACATGCACATTGACTATTGTGGAGGTTCATGCATTGAGACAGGCCTGATCTGTCTCTATGTCAAGTCTATCTACAGATCCATACTGCTGATGCCGTGTCTGCATACAATGATAGGGCACAGCTGTTATTGAGCCGCCCCATTGGCATTTTCCTTCGCTGTGTCCACCAGACCGTTCGAGAACTCCAACGTCATTGAACCGTCCTTGGACTCAACAACCTTCACCGAATCCAAGTCCCTTACGATCCAGTCCGGCTCGGCGCTCCTCACTTGCTCCGCAGTATGGCTCGTCACCAAGCCAACGACCTTACAGCCGGCAGCCTTGCCCGCCCTGATACCAGCGGGGCTATCCTCCAATACCAGCACACTCTTGTCATCTCCCACCAGACCAGCACGTTCCCGGCCCAGGATATAGCAGGATGGGTCAGGCTTTCCGTTCTGGACAGACTCGGCCGTCACGAGGTGCTCTGGGTTTGGTAGTTCAAGTCTCTTAAGCCAGCCGGTAACGAGGGGGAAGGTCCCGGATGTCACGATGGCCCAGGGGATGTCGCGGTTGCCAATCTCCTGTAGGAGAGCGCGGGCACCAGGAATCTCAAAGGCGTCGTCTCCGTGAAGTTTGGGAAGAAGACCTTCCATGTGTTGGACATCTGTGAGATGGTTGTTAGTAACGATATTTTGCGCCGGTAAGTTGTTCCAAGTGTTTGCTAAAGGGCA
>LKEB01000092.1:85574-108851 GCA_003795295.1 Cytospora leucostoma
CCCCCCCCTTTCCGCCCCTTTCGGCATGGTCTATAAGGCAAGGGAGTATGCCTCATAGACAGACGAGGACGAGCACTTCAACGATATGAACCCCTTCGCATGGACTACCGTTGATGTGGTGTGTCCAGAGCCTTCATGAGACCTGCCCGTTGGCTAGTGACATAGGCAAACCTTTCTTGTCCACTCCAAGTCGAAAATCATCATGGATGACATCAATGATGCTCACGATCATCCAGCTTTTTTCGCAACTCTTACCCCTTACCCAAACTCCCTTCTTGTCTCACACACACGAAGCTTAATGACGCCGGACGCAGTGGTAAATGGAACTTACACTCCCAAGTTGCCTTTTCAGGTGCCAAGATCTTGAGCATGTCTATGCTTCTCCGGCCATGAGATGTCTGGAGAATGACTTCAGGGTCAACGCCGATCTCCTTGCCTATACTTCAGAACTCAGAACTCAACGTCAGCGACTGTTAAGGATGGTCAGGACCTGAGCAGGCAAAACTCACGTTTCCCAATGCTTTATGACGGCGTTCGTCGAGTCTATTATGGTCCCGTCCATATCAAAGAGGAAGCCATGGAAGGAGGCGCGGACTGGGGGTGCTGAGAAACTCATTTTGAATATCGGAGAATGATGAATAGCTGTGACTCGCTGTAGATATCTAGTATTGGATCGATAGACAATGCAGATGCTGTGAGATATCTCATGGAAACGAGTCAAAATCGCAAGTCTTATAAATCTCACGCCGTCGCGGACTGGCCCTTTTGAGACTGTATGGGCTTGAGAGTCTACGGGCGGAACTTCCCATACGAGTTAGCGCCATGGCCATATCAAAAGTCCCACTAAAAAGGGTTAGGGGTGTTATCGATAAGGAAAGCGGTCACTTTTTTCTGACTTTCTGCCCCCCTCGCCTTCGCTTTTTTCCTTCGTCCTACTCGCAAGCCCACCACTTGCGACATACAAACACCCTCTAATCACATAACCAATTGGATCAGCTTTTCAAGTAATAATGGCAGGCACAATTAACAAACCAAAGAGTAAGTTGCTGAACCCCGGGGGCGAGATGGCATGGCAAAAAGGCTAAACGTTCGCCACCAGAGCCCAAGTCCAAGCGGACGACTACCAGACTCCGAGCAAAGATCGAAAAGAAGTCCCTCGCCAAGCAAAGGAAAGAGAGGAAGTCTGCCAAGAAGAACCCAGAATGGCGCTCTAAGCTCAAGAAGGATCCTGGTATTCCTAACCTCTTCCCTTACAAGGAGAAGCTCCTCCAGGAGATCGAGGAGAAGAAGGCACGCAAGGCGGAAGAGGCACAGAAGCGACGGGCAGCAGCCAAGGCCGCAAGGACCGGACAGGTCGAACAGGCCGATGTTGCTGAGGGTGCAATGGATGATGTCGAAGGCGAGGACTTCGAAGCGGATGAGGATATGATGGAGGACGACGACGTCGATGAGACAAATCCCATGGCAGCACTGCTGGCCAGCGCAAGACGTGCCGCCGAAACCTACGAGCGAGAACTACAGAGCGGCGACGAAATGGATGAGGACGATGACGAATCCGACAGCGATGAATCTGAATCTGGTGGTGCCACGGTGTCCGGCAATGCGACTTCCCGGAAAGCTTTCGACAAGGTGTTCAAGCAGGTTGTCGAGCAGGCGGACGTGGTTCTCTACGTTCTGGATGCCAGAGACCCAGAGGGAACACGGTCAAGAGACGTCGAGAGATCCGTTATGGAAGCAGCCCAGAACGGAAAGAGGCTCATCCTCGTCCTGAACAAGATCGATCTGATCCCACCGCCCACCCTCAAGGCCTGGCTCGCCCACCTCCGCCGCGATTTCCCGACCCTTCCTATCCGGGCATCGAACGCCGCCCCCAACGCCCACACTTTCAACCACAAGGACCTGACAGTCCAGAGCACCAGCGCCACGCTGTTCCGTGCTCTCAAGGCGTTCGCCGCCGGCCGCAACCTCAAGCGCTCCATATCCGTCGGTGTCATTGGCTACCCCAACGTCGGAAAGTCCTCCGTGATCAACGCTCTTCTGTCCCGTCTTGGCGGCAGCCGGAGCCAGAGGTCAGCATGCCCCGCCGGCGCCGAGGCCGGTGTGACGACAGCCATCCGCGCCGTGAAGATCGACAGCAAGCTCACCCTGCTTGACTCTCCCGGTATCGTCTTCCCCTCGACGACAGAGACGTCCTCCTCCTCCTTCGTGGCCAAGAACGCAACCGAGGCGCACGCGCACCTCGTGCTGCTCAACGCCGTTCCACCAAGGCAGATCGAGGACCCGAGGCCCGCTGTTGCGCTCCTCCTCAAGCGCTTGTCAACATCGCCAGCCCTGATGGAGAAGCTGACGAGCGTCTATGACCTCCCGGCCCTGCTGCCCAACGCCGACAACGGGGACGCCACGACGGACTTCCTGGTCCAGGTCGCGCGGAAGCGCGGTCGACTGGGCAGGGGCGGTGTGCCCAACCTCCTGGCCGCGGCCATGACGGTCGTCACCGACTGGCGGGACGGCAGGATCCAGGGCTGGGTGGACGCGCCGGCGGATGTTTCCGCCGCCGCGGCCGCCGCGGCCGATGGCACCCCCGCTGTTGCCGGCATTAAGACCGCAACCGCTGCCCCCGTGAACACGTCTGCGGACCAGAAGCAGATCGTCACGGAGTGGGCTGCGGAGTTCAAGCTCGAGGGGCTGTGGGGCGACGACGAGCCTGCCGCGACCAAGGAGGTCGAGATGCAGGGCTGATGACGAGGACGCATACACACGCACACGCGCACATACATACACTCAGATTGGCTTTTCGTTTCTTGGCTGGCAAAGACGGGATGTGACATCCACGACAGTTCAGGCGTTTGGCGTCAAGATATCATCAGGTAGACTATATTGCTCCAGACCTGGAGCGATCAACAATGGACATTATTAGGCTTTCTACGTCAAGGTTCATGCCTGTCTCGAGGCACACATATCGGACAGCATCTCGTCAGACGATAGATGACGATGTACTATCTCCATCCTGACGACTGCGACATGCGTGATCCCGAGAGAATATATATGCACTTGAAACTCGACGTACTAGGTTATCGTAGCCTGGTCGTAGCCTTCGAGTTTACTTTTCCCCCACAAAGTACCCCGGCATCAGGTTTTTTAAAGACAAGAAAGATGAAGTACACGTAGCTAGTATATATCGATTTCAATCGTGTCCCAACTGAGCCTTCTCCCGCTCAGCATGGCCTGTGCTACTCAGCTCAGCAGACGTTCGCGGGCGCAGATCAGACCCATGCGCGGTGGGGAGGAGGCAGACGGAAGGGCGGCGCAATCCGGGTTTCAGACGGATCGAGCTGCTCCTCTGCAAATTTGGGCTCAAGAGCTGTTAAGGTGCAATTCTTTCTTCCTTACCCTAGGGTATGGAGGCACCCAGCGGGGCTTGCTTGTCTTTTGGCCGGAGGCCTGACGATAGCAGACCGTATTGGATTGAAAGGACAGGCAATGGGGAAGAAAGGGAGTAAGTAGGATCAATATCCCGGAATACTATTCGATTTCATCATGGCTTTCTATCTAGCCGTCACAACTTGTTCACACCCGGCACGCCCAGAGCCGACCTTGCCTTCCTCTATCCTAAGCGTTGGCAACCAACTCCATCTTGACCCCGCGCTTGCCCGTAGTCTCGTCCTTCTGGTCGCTGATCCTCACGCGGACCTTCTGGAACAGCTCCAGGGTGAGGTCCTTGCTCCCCGCCGTGGTGAGGACGTAGTTCTCGGCGTCGAAGGTGGCCTGGGGCTCGGGCTCGGCGAGGTCCCTGAGGCGGATGACGCTCTCGATGCCGAAGCGCGGCACGAGGACGACGAAGCCGTTGCTGAAGATCTTCATGACGAAGCCGTCCTCCTCCGTGACCCTGCCCCGGACCGCCTGGCCGACGTAGTAGGCGATCGAGGCCCGCCCGGCCATCTGCGCGTTGCGGTGGCGCACGTTGATGTTCTTGCACACGGCCTCGAGCCTGCCCCGGCTGCGCACCGAGGGCGCGACCGCCTCGTACTCGATGGCCGCCGCGAGCTGCCTGTGCGCGACGAGGTCGGCGTACCGCCGGATGGGCGAGGTGAAGTGCGTGTAGATCTCGGACGCCAGGCCGTAGTGGCGGAACTCCGGGTACGACTGCGTGCCGGAGCAGAAGTACTCGGCCGACATCATGCACCGCGTGGCCATGATGCGCACGAGCGTGTTGAAGAAGGGCTCCGAGGGGTCGACGCACGCGTCCAGGCTGTCGGCCAGGGCGCGCGACGAGTCCACGTGCAGCTCGAGGCCCTTCTTGACCTTGAGCTGGTTCGCGAGCTCGTCGAAGTTGGTCTTGGGTGGCGCGGCGTGGCGGCGGAGGATGGCGGTCTGCGGGAACGCCTCGTAGATCTTGGCGGCCACGCTGGTGTTGGCGAGCAGCATGAACTCTTCGACCAGAGACATGGTCTCGAGGTGCTGTTTTGTCTTGACGTCGATGGGATCTGACGTTTCCGACTCCATCTGTACTTTTACTTCAGGCGAGGACAGGCTCAGTGCTCCGGCATCCATGCGCTTTTGCTTCAGCTTCTTTGATAGCATGAGTAGCGTTCGGATACCCTTGGTGAGATCATCTTGGTGAGACGCATCGTCGACCCTGATCTGAGCTTCTTCATAACTGAACGCTTCTCGCGACTTGATGACCGACTTTGTGAACCGCACGTTGACGATATCAGCATCGGAGTTCATCTCCCATATTGCCGAGAATGCATATCGTTCAACATATGGCTTGAGTGAGCAGAGATCCGTGCCAAGAAGCATAGGAAGCATGTCGATACGCTTGTCTACCAAGTAGACCGTTGTACCACGAATACTGGCCTCCATATCCATAGCATTGTTCGGCTTCACAAAGTGCGATACGTCAGCGATGTGTACTCCGACCTCGTAGTTGCCGTTTGGCAGGGCCCTCGCGTGCAGCGCATCATCGATGTCTTGACAACCGATGGGATCAATACTGCAGATGAGGAGGTCTCGAAGGTCCTGTCTGTCTCTCCATCCTGGGTCATCTGTGCTAGCGGGGACCTTCCAATCATGGCCCTCCTTCGGTAGGCAGTCCAGCACGGTCTTGGGGAATGGGCGGTACTGCACGTCATATTCCAGAAGCAGTGCCTCGGTCTCCGCAGCCTTTGTCTCCAGCTCACCCAGAGATCGTACTAGATGGCCTACAGGATGCCTTGAGTCCCGGTCCCAGGCATCCATGGTGATCAGTATCCTCTTGCCCAGCAGCTCTCCAACCTGTCGTGTCCTGAGTCGAATCTTGGGAATCTTCTTGTCCATAGGGATGATGAAGACGGTATCTTGCTTCCTCCCTTGGGTAGAAGACTGGCTGGTCGAAGATTGATCAATGTGACCGACATACTGACGCCAGTTGCGCTTGATCACGCCCACCACCTTCGCCGTTGGTTGGGCGTGACCCTCTCCCGTCTTGGCATGTGTCCTCTTGACGTCTTCCTGTAGGGCTTTCCTCTCCTTTTCTGTGATGATATCCTCTCCCTCGTCGCCATCAGCGTTCTCGTTTTTCGTGAGAGTCTCCTCTTCGATGATTTGTGTAGATGGCTCCTTCCATTGGTCCTTGGGTAGGACCTCCACGACGACCACATCGCCATCGACTGCCCGGTTCATGTTCTCTCTGCCAAGGATGATCAACGCTTTCGGGAAAGCTGGCACCCGTACCGACCCCTCCAGGTAGTTGTAAGCCGACATGTTGAAGATTCCCTGGTGGAGGAGCCCGTTCTTGACCCCGGTCATCATCTTCGACAGAGAGTAATACTCGGGGTAGAGGTGCCCACCAGGCTCTCGCTGCCTCGCAACTTCGGCCTGTGACTCGGGTATCATATCCATCAACTCATCCGCATTCTCTAACCCCTTGACGTACTCACCCAGCGAGCACGCCGCGCTGCCCTCTTCTCTCGCCTTCCTCAGATTCTCCCTGTCATTGCTGAGCATGACCACCGTCGGCACCTTCTTTGCCTTGGTCTTGGCGAGATGCTCGCTATACCACTTGACAGCCCTCCTCACGGCGCGGTCATTGCGATCGTTGACCGTCTCGCCCGCCTCTCGCGTCACATAAGTCTCCAGGCGGAACTCGTTGAAGAAGACGTAGTAACGCTTGTCCTCGCTCCTGGTCAGGCCGATGAGCCGGTTGTACAGCGGCAGAGACCGGTTGCGCAGCTCCTCCAGGACGACCTGCAGTACGATGACATCGTAAAAGGCCGAGCTCTGCTCGAACAGGTCCATGGCATTCAGGAAAGCGTTGGTGTCGGGGATGAGGTAGTGGCCCTGGCGGAAGGCCTTGGTGCCGGTTGGCTCCTTGGCGAGCACAAAGGGCGCGACTGTGAGGCTTATGAGCAACTGATGAGAGCAAAATGGCTGGCTGTGAAGATTTCACAGTATTTTTGACTTACCTTTACCAGCTGCATCTCTAGGGGCGGTTTTCAGGCAGCTTGTGCACAGGTTGGATGAGCAGGGTATGTCTTGTCGCAGGTAGACCTCCCTCACGATCTTCTGAACCTTGCCACTCTTTGTTGAGCGCACATAGACCTTGCTCGAAATATTGGCGGCCAGAGGGTCATAATCCAGGCTTCTCTTGAGACTTGCCATCTTTGCAACGTCCTATTCGTGAAAGTTGCTGAGCGTCAGTTTCCTCGTTTCACCGCGTTCGCGGAGAGTGTGATGGATGTATGTAATATGTAATCAATGCATGTGTACATCTGTAGTCTGAAATTTCGGTGGAGCCCTTCTTTATCGATAACGGCAGCCGCAGTGTGTGGGTTGAAGCTCAAAAGTTGGTGACGCCACCGCAGCATTACAAATTGTTCTGTAGTAGCTGGCGACTCTGATATACCACCAATAATCTAGTCGAACGTTTTGTATGGGCTCTCTATTCTGAGATTTGGTATCTATCTCATGACCCTACTCAATACTTACCTTGGTATAAGTATATCTGGTGCATGACTGTTCGATCCCGGTGGCTGATATCATGTGACTGCCTGACTGGCAGGCTGAGTCAGCCGTATTAGCCATACATGCTGGCTACTTAGTACTTAGTACTATACCTATCGAATACTAAAGTAGGCACTTAAGCCGGTATATACTGCATGGTAGCATTTATCTACTCGAGTATGGTCACCGGTTATGCTGTGACATTCTCGGCTACAAAGTCTGGGCTACACAGCATCGATCAGACTGCCAGAAGTTCCGAGAGATGGCCCAAGGTGTCAAGGGTATCACATCGTACAACGTTAGATGTAGCCGCGCGTGATCGCAATCATAATCAATCTTCTGCGCCCGTCTTCATAAGTGGCTTGCGGCCGGGCAGACGCCATCGTGGCATACATACGGGGGATCAAACACCTGGGGTTCCCAAGAAGTTTCCCCGTACGAGCCTGTCTTCGAGCGACATCAGGGGCGTGGGCAGTCTCACGGTCAATCTGTCTGTATACCTGGCTGGCTGGCTGTCTCGCTGTCTCTCTGTCTGTCACCTTCAAAGATGGAATACGAGATTTCCGAACGAGCTCCCGCGCCGGCGTGGAGAATCTGTTTACACGTGTACGAGTGATTGCATGGATCTGGACCGGAATCTTTCTCCCTGTTACGGTACCCTACACACCTGAGCACGCATCTACATAGTTGTCGTGAGATTGTACCTGCCTCTCGGCTAATACCATACGTGGTACAGTAGAGTACGTACACCTTGTCTGCCTGTCCGTCATTCCCAAATCATGATGTCTGAACCTGGAAAGAAGGACATTCGGGGGTGGGCACTCAAAACCTCCAAGAGCCAACCACGATTACTTGCCGTAACGTGCCTTGCCTCTGCCTTTGACCGAGGAGTCCGGAACCAAGTCCCAACACCAGGCTGCGGTTGATAGGATCCACTGCCTGGGCCCTTGGAAACAAGAAAATGCAAGGCATACCTGAGTATGTATTCAGATACTGTGTACGAAGGTACATACACAGTGATAAATGCGCAGAGGCCGCCATGAGCGCCGTGAACTTTGAATAAGAAGACCCACATATTTCTTGTTGTGATGTACCAGGCATGTACACTACACTACTCCGTACACTTAGGTACCTACGTTTAGCAGCGCGGGAACCATGTCTCTGATAAGATAAGTTGCCGACGATGGGGGCACATCTTGGAGGGGCGATCCCATCAATGACGATCCATCTGGGACCCATCAAATCAGCCCAGACCACAGAAAAGAATAGAAACAGAAGCACCCGCGGGCCACGAGACGGGATCCACCCCGTTCACAGCCGCGCTGGCCTGTGCTTCAGACCTCGTCTCTCCACATCAGATCTCGTGGGCTTGCAAGGACTGCACGGTCTTGTTCAAAACCTCCTGGAGGGGGCAACCTGGTGGGCCAGCATGATCAAACAACTGCATGGTTGACATCATTAGGTCTCAGAGTCTATCTGCCACCGCGGCGAATGTCTCGTAACAAGGTCCAAGACAGGCCAGGAAAGGCCGGGACGTGTAGGCTTCCTGGCTTCCCAAAACGGGGGCAGCTCACCAGGGGTCCACAAAGCTGCCCGCGGTCGCCGGGGCTTGTACTGTACGTAGTGTAATTATAGAGGGCCAGGGGGTAAGGTCAGATGTTGCGTCTCTTGCGTCAGGGTAGTGGCCCTTGTCGATCCCCTGGGCCTTGTCGATCCTCTGGGGCGCGCACTGGCACGCTGCCTGCCTGCCTCTTCTGCCTGCCCTGCCTGCCTGCCAGCCAGCCAGACCGGTGAACTTCATGCTGCCCAGCCTGTGCCGGAAAGACATGCCGGACAGGTGCCGGATCACACCCCCTCAGAAGGGGCGTCGAGCTCGCGGATCCCTCGGGGTTGCAGTGCATCTGCCACTGCGAACGCCTTGGAACCAGCATTCGGCATCAGTATCAGCGATGGACAAGAGGTCTCGATGTTGGCAATCTTCGCTATGAGGCTCACCATGAGGTGTTCTTACCTCCCCCCCACCCCTTCCATCCAACGATTCTGGATTTCCAACGGCCGCGTTCCCGGGCCGTCGTCTGCTAACTTAGTCCTGCGTTATATCGAACTAGAGCTTTTCTGTCGTGGACTGGCGCACGGCGCCATCGGGAACACGGAAACTGCCTAAATAGATAGGCTTCCGCTTCTGTGTGACTGGACCCATCGTCTTACGTGAGGCCTGGGATGGATGACTAGCGGACGAATCGCATCAAAGGAAGACCGCCGGCAGGCGTAGGGGGATGGCGTACCCGTTGCTCGGGGTCAATCGTCCTTACGTCGCAGTGAGGGAGGGCAGAGGGACTTTTTCTATGTCGTACAACAGTGTCGATTAGCGCGGCCCTGTCAGGCTGGGCATAATCTGGGCCGTGGTACAAACCCGTAGTGCTTCCGAGTATTGAGTATCGACTTGCTTCTGGGAGCGTGACAAAATCCGGGGAAATCCAGGGTGGTGTGCGGAAGTAGAGCATACAGACATGACCTGTGTTGATGGATACACACATTGCATCGGATCTGACCTTGAAATGTGGCCCACCACACGATCTTCACACGAGAACGTCAAAGTTGGAGGAGTACGATGCAAATGGAGACACCTTCTCCTGAAGCTGCAGAGCGGGAAACAAGGATTCTCCCGCTCAGTGTCCTGCAGTTTCCCACGCGACAAGGACCAGTCTCCCTGGCCTGGTGGATGGGCGCCTCTCAGATCGTTCAAGGACCCTGACAAGTGTGGTGTGGTCACGGCTGCGGCCATCCTCCGTCTTGGTGGGTCCCGTTTTGATGAAGATTGCGTGCGCCAACCTTGACAGGTTCTGGGCATGAGCCCGGTCCGTTGGCTCATGCTGGCCACCTGCAAAGCTCCTACATATCATGTACATACATGTATGTGCCACCGGTGTGGCTATCTGTAGGTCGTTAGGAGTCAGGCTAGGCCAGGCTCAGGTTCTCCAGCGGATACCGTGCAGTACGTGTGAGTCGAGGACTTGACGACACTGGTCAGAATGGGAACGTTCTCAAGCCCGCACCGTGGTGTTTCTGAATCAATCCGTTCGAGCTTATAACCCGCTGGTTACGTGGTAGCTATCGAGGTTTGCGTCGAGTCTGCTGATTCGACGGCACACAATGAACCCGGTCTGCCAGGTCCTAAAAGCTGTCTAGATGTCAGCTGGACGGGCCGCTGCTACGCTGCGCAGACCAGTTAGATATTGTACTGATAACAAGTCCGTTCGCAAAGCTACCCCTGTAGCGGCGGTCCGCACTTGGCTGGCTACGCGCCAGGCTCCATCCTGGTCCACCACACCCTCTTCTTGACCGTGCCTCAGACTCGAGCTCTCATACACACCCTCTTTCCCCATCGTAGGGGCTCCTGCGTCGTGGGTCCCTGGGGATCTGCTTGGTCTCGATGATTCTGGACCATCGCACAGGACCGTCTTGATAGTGTCTGCTTTATGTATGAAGCGTAACTGTCACACAAGCGCCTTGTCATGCGGACCGCTTTCAGACAGCTAGAACGCATAATGCTTCTGAAAGCCATTCCAGAATGACTTCCGCAGCCGCTTGGCATTGTTGGACCTACTATCCAACACCACTCCAGCTGGGCTGCGAACTGGCCCCCTAATCAACCTCGTTGCTTGGCAGATATCTTCTGAGAAAAGCATGCTGCCTGGGAAGTCGGCGATATGATCCTCTCACAGTGCCAGCTGGGGTCAGAAACCTGTAGCAAGACTTTACAGCAGGTAACAAGCCATTCGAAAGTATTGGTATGGTCGCTTGTAATAGGCCTCACCAAATGGCAACCTATTTGGGAGCCATTCCCCCGCTCCATATATCTCTTATCCGGGGCTGGGTCTAGTCAAGTCCATGGTCGTGGAATGACTTGATATGAAGAGCAGATGAACGGCCTCGTCGAAAAAGACTCGGCTGTGGCGCAACGCACTACGTCGCTCATGCCAGGATCCAGGCCACTTGGCCAATGGTTAATGAAGGAAGAGAAATAGCTCCTGCCCGTTAACCCAGTCAGCATCACGACATGCGGCCCTTCTGTCTTCTCGTGATGCCCGCTTGACACCCGTATACTACGCTTGCAAGCTTCGCGAACAGCCATGGCGCATGTCAACCATTGAGCAGTGACATCTAATGTTTAAAAACATTGTACTGGCCCTAATACAAAAAAGGTCTTCCTCCTGAAGGAGCGTCGACACTTGTCGTCGCAGCTGTCAATCCTCAGAGCGAACTCCGTTGCTTGCTGATCCAGCGCCCTCGGTGCTTCTGGATCAAGGACTCGCCACTGATGGTTGAGGAGACTTGAACTTGTGGTCAACGGAGCCTGATCAGTCTCCCCTCTCTGCATTCTCCGTAACCAGGGATGGATAGGAGATGTGGCTTGGCCCCTACAGAGGTACAGTACATGCAGCCTCCGCGCCTAAAGGAAACATGAGGGCTCGCCCGACCTACCCTTTATGGCTAGCAGCAAAAGGATCTGTCACAAGAATTTGTCTCTTGGACGGGTTATTCTTCCCGAACAGGTTTTCCCCATGTACTAGATCAGGAGTTCTGCCGGACTGTATAATCCATGAGAGCGGCCTTGCTGCATCCGTATCGTCGCCGGCCATACTTGAGAAGTCATCTTGGGTCTGTAACGCGGCGGCACAGTGAGGTATTTCTGGTATAGACCAAGTACCGTCTTGACCGGTGTCAGCATTGTGTCAGCACGATAGCACTGCAAGTAAACGGGTCTTGAGTTAGAGGTAATGACCAACCTTGCCGCTCTGTTCAGGAGATTGCAAGACTGCAAGGGGGGCTTGTGACTCGACAAGTGCGACATGCGGAGACAAGATGCTTGTGGCGGGGATTCTGGAGAAAGCCCACGGATAAATGAAGTGCACCTACAGCCTGATCTCCTCTTTGCCTAAAGAAGACTGTGGTATCGATGGCTTGCTACCAACCGGGTAAGGTTTTTGTCGCAAGTTGATCATGGAGCATTGTTCTAAAATTATGCGCCGTCTCCTGCGGCTTGAACTTTGGCATTCATTGAGTCCTCTTGCCCATGGCATCAGGTTTGGAAGATCGAGCCGACAGAAGTGGGGACGTCACCATCCCGCGCATGGAGAGTTCCGTAATGGCGTCTTTGATTAAGTTCCCCTGCCCCGTATCCGGCACTGTTCAGAGGGTAAATCCACCAGATGTGGTACCTAGGTGGTGGTGGGCTGCTCTCACAGGGCTGCAGGTTCGCGTGCACAACACCATCGGTAGAGGCAAGGTTGCGCACCCGTGGACCAGATGGATCGGCCCATATCAATAGACCATATTGATAGACAAGCAGCGAGTGGATAGTTGCTCGGACTGCCAGGAAGATGGAGCCCTCAGGGCAAAAAGCAGTGGCGGGTAGCGCGGGCGAGCTGCCACAGGCCGAGATGTGAAAGCTCCATCCTCAAGCTCAAAGCTGTTTGAGGCTGACCGTTACTGGGGATGTTGGTATTTTGAAAAGTACGTTGAGCTACTGCACACGTATTTAGGTACATATGTACAGTAGTGAATCGTGTCTGTGCGGAGTCAAGCAAACGATTGTGCACCCTTGCCAGGGTTGCTGCCTGGGTAGACCCACCCAGAAGTAGAAGCCCACCTGGGCATGGACGACATGGACATGGACGGAGTAAGCTTCCACCCCGTACTCCGTATTAGTATTGGGTATGGTGATTACATAATATTTCGCCGAGAACGCGGCCAATCATGAGCCATGAAAGATGTCGCGATGAATCTTGAAACGCCGTCACATACATACATACCTAGGTGGCTGCAGGGTGATGAGATAGGATTGCAACGGATGAGAGGATGGATGTTGGCTCCTCAATGAGGACGGCACATGCACTCGTCTGCGGTCTAGTATGTACGGTATCGACCAGTACTGTGGATACCTAGTGAAAGTACTATACTTAGGTACCTAAGTATATACTGTGCTAAAACCTGCGTAGTACCACCGTAGTGCTACCTACCGTTTAGTATCATGTACAAATCTAGGTACCTAACAAGGTGGGTACTGACCTGCAGCTGCACTGCGCTGCACAGCACTGCACTGCATATGGAGATGAAGATGGGAATAGGCGATGTAGTGTATATACGTACCCCGTAATCGCTTTCTATCATCAGTCCTTAAACACAACCACGTCCACCCAGATAGTGTACCGGTACATACCTGATTAGTAGGTAGCTGTTTCCCAGAGCAATATGGATAGCCTCTTGTAAGTCTCTCTGGGTTATGTCCAAGGTTGGGTATTTGCTTCCACCTGACGTGAGCAGAGACTAACTAGCCGAGGTACTTAGGAGGATAGACTACCTAGATACTGAGATTCATACAAGACTCGAGCAGCCTCATTTCGGTCCGACGTCCTTCAAAGATCATTTGATAACTACAAACTAGGGCTGTTTAAGCTCGGTGATATTGATTCTCATGCGGACTCCCAAGGCCGCGACTAATAGTGCGCGCATGCCAAAACCCATCTTACCTGCCTAGGTAGGTCCTCTAAAATATCAGGTTTCTTGAGCCGAAGACCTGCTGCAGCCTTGACCTTGGGTCCGTACTGCGTGGGGTATCAACAGGTACAGCACCATCAGAACACTGTGCCATATGTCAAGTCAATCTTGGCTCGATGGCAGTCGCGCGTAAACAAACCTCCCAAGGTCTAGCTGATACTCCACGACTATCCGTGTACCTTTTTGGGATCTAGTTAGGTATGCCAAGGCTTTTGTGAGCACATGTGTGTATGTATGTACTGGCCTGGGTATATACTTGCTCATATACATAACCTTGGAATGTACCTAGGTAGAAACTCGGCGTGCCGATGGGGAGAAATCTGGCCCCCTTCTTTCACATGTGCAGTCAAGTCAGCAACCAGCAGAGCACTTGTGCAGAATCCCTGCGATCCCTCTTGTATCGAAAGAATTGCTACATGCCTAGATATGTACTTGCGACAGCACCCAACATCGCGTCAACTCAGTCGATTGAATCGAGTACTCATTGGGTCGAAACGACCTCATTTCAAATTACCTAGATATCTAACCGGAAGGGGTATTACCCCACCAATTGGGCAGGAAGTGGCTAACTGTGTTTGGATAGAATTGCGAAGTGGCTGCTATCATTGGCTGCCTCGTTCGCCATAACACTGTAAACCGGCGATACTGGGGTAGCTTGGTACTGTACGAAAGTATCCAGGTACACACAGTCTACAAAGTGCCCAGGGTCTAGCCCTGGGGCCCACGCAAGTGCTACCTAGGTACCTAGCCATGTACTTCCGTTCCGCGATGGCTTTGTTGTCTCCCATCTCCCGTCGTCCATTGCAAAGGCCATACATAGTAATATATGTCTCTCAAGGTTCCAAAGTTCCTTTCACTCTGTGCCGCCAGCCTGACCGTATAAACGTTGCACTGCCTGACAATACTTCCAAGCATATAACATTTTGTTGGACACACGCCGCCTGGGAATACATACCTATATACGGCGTCACTCAGAGAACGGAAATTCGACATCTGCCTTGCAGGCTCTTCAAATCCTTTTTCTGTCGTCGCGATCCGAAGGTTCCACTCCACCATCCTCCTCCGCTCACACGCATCGATTTAGTACATACACCCCTAGCAGTTACCTATTGATAGACGCCACGACAAGGATCCTTGCGCGTTACTACATAGTACTGGCAGTGCGGAATACATTCGTGATCGCAAGACACAAGACAATTTCGTACATAGTACGGTCTCCGGAAGGTATGCGGACGCACCTGGGCATCACCTTCATCGCGCGGTCGACTTCGCAGCACCACGCGGAGTAAAGAACGAGCGTCGTCGCATTAGTCTCAACCGAGTTCCGGCGCCGTGACCTTGTCTAAAGCTACCGCCGGTGTTGTTTCGTTATCAGCCTAGAGCCCGTGGCCACATATCTTGGGCTGGAGCAACCAACCGCCATTTTCTCTTGGCCCGAAGGCACTTATTATCACTTTTGTTTTGGGTTCCGCCTTGCTGTTCCATGCTCTGCAGCCCGACCCCAGCCGTCCCGCCTCTTTTCGCATGGTGGGCCTTGTCCACTGTCGCTGTCAGGTCACAGTTCCAGTTCCAGCTTGCCACCGACCAAGCCGCAGCAGCGGGTTTCCACAATACACAAATCGTCACTTTGCAGTCCACACAGTACTTCTGACAGCATAGCAGCCAGCACCAAACGGCCAGTACCGTACATACTACTACATAGTATTGTACCAAGTATTGAGGTACTTCTTACCGGGAAGCGAAGCGAACGGGGTTCCCTTTCCTCACGGTGCCCCAGGCCAGGCCGGACAGACCAAATCCCCGTTCAGCGAGGCGAAAAGGCGACGATTGCCATTTTCCCCTTCTTATTATTCGATACATCTTCCCGCAAAGCAACTGGGATTTGCGCCAACCATACGCACGCAGAGTTCTGGACTGCCCTGTCAGCCTGTCTGCATCAAATCGCCGCGCACATTCCAGGTCAAGCTTCGACGTCTTTGCATCCACCTCACCACAACCCTCCAACTATATCAAGACACGTCGTTTCGCAGAACCCGTGCACCTTGGCTCATTAACAGTGTCGCAGCTGCGCTCATGTACTCCGCACAGCCTAACGGCGCTGATAGTGCGACAATCAATCCTGCTGCTCTCGCATCTCCTGGTAAGTTGGCCGCCACCCCCTAAATGTCATACATGAACCATCGCGACCCCTCCCGCTGGGCCCGGGCGTGCCCTGTCCTGCACACCCGCTCGCACCCACGACGCGTCCACAGCACCGCACCGCACCGCACCGCACTGCACTGCACTGCAGCACCTGATCGCGTCGCATTGCATCGCACTGCATCGCAAATTGCGACGACCTGCTCTCAACCAAGACTGCAGGCCGAGGAGCCGTTGCGCTGTCGTCTTTTCCTTTCGTTTCGCGCAATATGGCGACAACCCGCCATTCACAGCAGACCATGACTCGATGATGCTGATGCTGATTTGCCGCCCGGGTCAGATCCCCTCAACTCCAGCTCCCGAGGTGTCAAGAGGAGTCGGTCGCCCGACGCGTACGAAGCGCCGCCGCCTGGTTCGGCTGGGGATGACGGTATGTTGTGGTCAGATTCCTGTGTAGCTGTACATGGTCGCCATCTACATGTCTCATGTTACATGTCCAGGGCAGTGCGACGCGGCGCGAGGAACTTGGGCTGATGGCATCGTCGCGCAAGCAGATCGAAATCCTAGGAAACGCGGAAGACCCATGAAACCAACCCGTTCCGGAGCTATCTCAGAAGGTCCTACCCAGGCACCAGCTCCCATGCAACAATCAATCCCGCCGCAGACGCCGCAGTCCCAGAATGCACGTCTCCCGGGGCCGCAACCTGGCTACACGCCATCCCAGGCGTCGGCATCCTCGCCACCGAAGCCCACCCCGACCAAGTCGACCCTGAAGGCGCTACCCACCGTTCGCGACCACACTACAGACCAGCTCGGTCCCGGCGGAGATGAATATCTACCCCGGGAGATCGACGAGAATGGAGAGAAAAAGGTCATGGCCAATGGACAACTACTCGGCGGTCGCGACTACCGCTGTCGGACGTTTCTTGTCCCAAACCGCGGGGACAAGCTCTTCATGTTGGCTACGGAGTGTGCGAGGGTCCTCGGATACAGGGACTCGTATCTTCTATTCAACAAGAACAGGTCCCTATACAAGATCATTGCCAACCAGACAGAGAAGGATGACCTTGTCAACCAGGAGATCCTTCCTTTCTCTTACCGATCCAGGCAGATAGCAATTGTTACGGCACGCAGTATGTTTCGTCAATTTGGCAGTCGTGTGATCGTGAATGGTCGGAGGGTCCGTGACGACTATTGGGAGACGAAGGCACGGAAGCAGGGCTTTACAGAGGCCGACTTAGCCGGAGAGAAGAGGCCCGGTGCATCCAAGGCCCGAGAAGCAGCCGCAGCAGCGGAGCAAAACGCGTCCTTGCTTGGCGGACCTCAAGGAGAAATTGTCTACAGCAACAGCCCAGCGCAATTCGGTGGAGCTCCGCATCCCCAGCTTATTCAACCAGGTATGATTGGAGCGACGCTTCCCGGAAACAGGACTAGAATGCCCAGATTAACGCTGCCAGAATACCCCGACACGAGACGGACCGACTACTCATCTATACTCAAGACTGGCTCTCGGCAAGAGATCACCGGCCCCCCTTACCAGGACAGGACCCAACCCACGGCTATACCTGAGATCCATGCGCAAGCCCATCATGCAGCAGAATTCAACCGATCAGTCAATCAACAGCGTGAGATGCGCAATGATTACATGAACAACATGTGGAGGAGGCCTCACGAACAGCCAGTCTCCGCCGCCCTGAGCCAGCCTGTTACTGCTGCTGGGACCTCTGATGCCAGCATTCCGGCGTCTCGTGCTACGCAGTCACCTCACACGACCACGGCTGGCCTGTCGCAGCAGCACTCTGGTGTTGTTCCGAGTCAAAGTCCTCAGCTGATGATGACAGCACCGCCGTATTCCAACCCGATACAGGCGCAAAACCCAATAGGCCAGTCAGCGACAATGAGAGGTATGGCCCAAGTTCCAAGTCAGCAGCATTCCAAGCCAACAAGTCTGTCTTCAGCGTCTACAGCCAGCATGCCGCAGACTGCTCAGGGCTATGGCTATCAACCTTCAAATCAGATGTGGCCTCCGACGCCACAGACGCAGTACGGGTATACTCATACCCAGCAGCCGCAACAGCCTCCTCATCCCCAGCAAAGTTCTACGTCTCAAATGCGACACCCGAGCAGCTCGGGCCCAGTGCAGCCGGCCGCCATGCCTTACTCGGGTATGCCAGGAGTCACTCAAGGCTATGCTGCGCCATCACCCTATGATCATCAAACCCCACGGCAATACATGCATCAGCAATCGACATCCTCTCCAGCCGTTACGCAGGCATGGTCAGGCCAACAGCAACAGCCACAGCAATGGTGGACACAGCAGCCACCTCAATAAATTCAGGGAGAAGTCCGTCGGCGGACCTCGTGTGTGAACGGACTGATGTTCATGCGCAGTTGGAGGAAACGTCGAGGTTTCCTGTACGCTATACCAATAGCGCTTACTGCTTCCAAGATACCCATGATGGAGAAGACTGCTGGCTTCGTTCTCGCTGCAGAGGATGGTTTGGCAATCACAGCCTGCTCAAGATGATGGCTGGAGCAACAGTGGAGGTCGATTCAGGTTACATGCTACTCGACAGCAACACCTAGTACCATAAATTCCGATACACTCAAAAGGCACGACCGCCTCACGAATATACGATCGACCCACATCCTCGACGCCTACTCTTGCTTTTATCTCTGGTTTTCCTCGTCCGAGTCATTTCCATATGTACATATGTCTGGTCCTTGTCATGGCCCATGGGACACACCTGCCACTCGGCTGTCTGGATCGAGACAAGCCACACTCGAAATAACATGAGCTCTAGCTCAAGTTGACCTGATCATCGCGCGCGAGCTGACGAGACTGTTTTGTCGGAGATATACATACATCTGCTTGGAGACGTAGTCAACACTTCGAATTTGGTCACTCGGTTGGAGACTAGACACTTTTGAGTCGGACCGCTGCTGAACTTGCTTATACCCTGTTGCAATTATCATCGTATGACAAGTTGGCATTTGCAACTGGCGGATACATGGATTTCTTTCTTGCTGGTCAGGTGGTAATCTCTGGTTTTTTGGAACATTGGATATCCTTGGGTTGTATGGTGGTTCCTGCGCTTCGCACACGGTGGCGGCATACGGATGGATGGATGGGATTTTTTTATGGGAGGTCGAGGGCTGGCTTTTGCTTCCGACATCTTTCTTGTCTTCTTCTTGTTCCCCCCCCCCCTCTTTGGCTCGATACGCTCATACCCAGCCCCAACAGGCTTCGTGTTTACTTGTCGAGGTCGCACGGGCCCACGAATGACTACATTCCCAGCATTGTTGGAGGAGTCCTTTTGTCATGGCTGTCGTGCTGTTTTTCTTTCGAATACGTTGTCATGGTACACACGTGTTGTTATATGTTGCCAGTTTCAGCTTACTCTTGCCACGCGCAGTCTCACTGGTTGGGGAGTGGCGAGCGGAGAGGCCTCTGCTCTTGTCTGGCCCCGTTGGACCGTCTTTTTTTGCTCTTCATATTACCCCGACATACGCGTGGCATTTCTCGCTCGAAGGAGGGGGACTTTCCTGGTTTACTGCTGGATATCGCTTTCGGTTTGGTTCCCTTAGATCGGAGGTGCGCGTGAGGGATGCAGTTTGATCTAATATACATTCCCGCTTTTCCTTGCGACATGGTCATGGCCTCCCTGCTCCTACTGCATCCTAGGCTGATTGTGCCGCCGCCCTGGCGGACCTGACGAGTTCCTGTCGATGTGTAAAACCCCGAGATTGATTGAAATACGCGATGCGATGGAATACAACACCAGGAGGTAGGTGGTGGGCTTCCAGGCCGAGGATAGTGACATTTCCACACGCGAACATGACTCCCAGAACATCTTCTCCGGATACAGTAAACACGATAGAAAGATAAGCAGGCAAATAGATGGGAAGAAGAGGCGACACGGGAGGTCGAAACAACGGAGCGACAAGGCCTTGTTGGTTGACAGTAGAAGTCAGGCAGTCTTTGACCATATCGTACCCCTGGCATAATTGAGAACCTACGCTATTGTCAGTGAGAAGCAAGGCGCGCCTCTACATTTACTTACGTATACGCCATTTTAGTGTCGAATCTGGGAATCCAGACTATGATTTCAGTCACTTGATCATTAGCATCTGATGTAACTTGGCAGGCTCTTAAACCGATAGTTAATTTGGCTAGATATAGGAGTGGGCACTTGCAGGCCCACGTACGTACACAGGATCTGGTCAATGTAGTCGAACAAATGGGCTGGGGCTCTTTTTTGAGGTATCGCACCCCGAGATCCAGGCCCGTATTGGGGGGTGTCCTGGTGTCCCTTGCTCTACATCAAGGGCCTCGACCTCGTTTTGCAGCTTTGAGGGGATGGCCGAGCGCTTTCATTCTTCTGGGCCACCCCTCATAAGCATATAGAAACCCCATGGAATGCCGTCGCGGCGGACCCTGGCTGCTGGGCATCTCCTTGCTCCTGCTGACGGGTGGGGTTGGTTCGCACTCGTTAACTCAGATGGCTCCCGATCCTGTAGAAGGTCGTAATACTCCTCCTTCTTTTAAGGCAAGGATCGCACAGAGGTCAATCGCTGGCTGCTAGCGGTGGCTCGCTCCCTTCCGAGACCGAGGTCTCGAAAACCATCACGAGGCGACCATGGCGTGTGTGGCAGCGGCTAATCGCTGTTGTTCCCGTCGTCCAGGGCCTCATCCTCATCCGGCCTGTCCTCGCGCTCCTCCAACTCGTCGCGCTCCTCGTCGTTCTCGCCATGCCCGTCCTCCTCCTCCTCATCGTCCTCCTCCTCGGGCGCCTCGTCCTCCAGGTCCTCGTCCTCGTCGGGCACGGACTCCGGGTCGCTGGCGTCCTCGACATCGTCGACGTCCATCTTGTCGTCGTTGCTGGTCCCGTCCGTCCTGGCCTTCTTCGACCGGTGCCCTCCTCCCCCGGCCGATGCCGAGGCCGAGCCCGAGCCCGCACCCGATCCCGCAGTCGTGTCGGCAGCGGCGACGGCGGCGCCGCCCGCCGTCGCATTGTCCCCCTCCGTCCCCGCCATCGAGGCGTCCGCGTCCCCGTCCGCGTCGGCCTCGCCGGGGACCTTGGCGGCCTTCTTGGCGGCGGACACCTTCTTGCGGTAGGCTGACCGTTTCGTGGTCTGCGTCTCGTTGAACTCTGTGCAGAAGGGGGGGTTAAGGTCAGCATTTCTCCCTGGCTGGCAGTAGTACGTAGGTAGGTATCGGGAGCGAAGGCAAGGTGGATGGCGGGGTATCCTGCGCACTTGAAAACTCGGCCTCTACACGCTCGCGCATGAAGCCGAACTCTATGTCATCTAATGCGCGGAAGACATCGGCAGGCATGATGGTCTTCTTGTTCTGGAGCGAGGTGACTTCGTTGGCCCTGTGAAGATAA
This sequence comes from Cytospora leucostoma, assembly GCA_003795295.1. Taxonomy (NCBI): domain Eukaryota; kingdom Fungi; phylum Ascomycota; class Sordariomycetes; order Diaporthales; family Cytosporaceae; genus Cytospora; species Cytospora leucostoma. The sequence goes on from LKEB01000092.1 coordinate 106,646, forward strand.
CCCAGCCCATGTCAGTTTTCGCCCTCCTAAACAGACAACGGCCGACATGTGAGGGATGGGGGCACACATACGCGTTGGCCAGATGATTTATAAAGACGGTTGCGCTCTTGGTCATGGCGAGGATGGCATTGGCCTGGATCTGTGTGTTCGGCGGCAGGACGCCCTTGGCCAGGCGGGTGATGATGGACTTGGGTAGTTGTAGCTCCTGTAGACAAGACGGCATGGTCAGCACCGGGGGCCGTGTGGGCAGGCAGCCAGGCAGGCGCGCCGTGGGAGGGGTCATACCTCGATCGGGATCGTCACCGCCTCCTTAGGGTGGCCGCCGCCAGACTTCTTCTCGTCGTCCTTGCTCTTCTCGGACGGTGTTGACTGCGAGGGCCCGGCGGCGTATGAGGGCAGCGAGGCGGCCGACGCCGATCCTGGCCTCGGGAGTATGACGGCCTCGGGGGTCTGTGCAAGTCCTGGGGGAGGTAGGCTCGGTGGTGGCATCGAGGTGTCCATGGCGGGTCTGGCGAGGCCTGCTGAGGACGGCGCAGGAGGGGAGACGGTTGGCGAAGCTGCAGCTTTAGCTGTAGCTGTAGCGGGTGCGATAGTTGTAGCTGCGGGTGGAGCTGTAGATGGAGCTGGCGAATCGTCTTCTATGGGGGCGAAGGTTGCGACCGAGGTCGTAGCGTCGCTCCTGCGGGCAGGATCGCTCTTGCGCGACGGCATTGTGTATCGATAGGGCGCGTTCCTGACAGGTGTGGAGGACAGCACACAGGATCGCGGGGGTATGGTGGGGGCGAGAGGCACTGTCAATGCGGAGTGGCTTGAGGAGGACGACGGCAGTCGATTTGGAACGATGATTGATCAAGGGTGCGAAGTGTCCCTGTTTCGGTCTTGCGGAAGTACTCCTGTCAATTGCGCGGTTGTGTAGTAGTAGTAGTAGTAATTGTAATGGTGGTAGTAATTGTAGTAGTAGAACAAGTGATACCTAGCTAGTTGTCGCAGTGGTTGTAGTCGTGGCAGTTGTAGCAGTAGTCGTCGCCGTCGTGGTCGTGAAATGTGGGGGACTTGTAAGTTGCCGAGTACGGAAATTTTGTGAGGCCCGCGCACACGGGAACAACTTGACGCGACTTTGTCCTGTGTACGCGTAGAGTGCAGCAGTGGGTGCACAACCTGCCCTTGTTTCGAGTCCACATATCATTCTTGCCAGCTTTCCCCAAATGCTATCAGTATCGTTCGATATTGTCTTCGTGATCAATTAGCCTCTCCAACCTTCAACTTCTGCTGTTGCTGTGGGACTAGAGACATCCTACTAACCCTACAATATATACTGTCGACATATGACATATGATGAGGCCAAGGGGAAGTAGGCATCCCCTTTTGCAGGTTGCTACGAAATATGTACAGTCAAGTAACATCCATACTTTCATCAAGATTTCCAGCCTGCTTTAGTACATATCGTTATATGGTAGCTGGCCGGTTCATGATCCACCCCCTTGCCGTTCACTCACACAGGCGAACCTGGCTGTCGTATGTCTACTAAAAGCAGGGTTGTAAAATTAGTTAGTTAGTTAAGTTAGTACCCTAAATAAAACTAACTTAACTTTTAAAGTAACTAACTTAACTAACTTAAAAAAAAACTTTAACTAACTTTAACTAACTTTAACTTAACTAACTTAAACTAACTTAAACTAACTTAAACTAACTTAAACTAACTTAAACTAACTTAAACTAACTTAAACTAACTTAAACTAACTTAAACTAACTTAACTAATTTAAATAAAATTATTCAACTTATTTAACTTAACTAACTTAACTAACTTAACTAACTTAACTAACTTAACTAACTTAACTAACTTAAACTAATTAAACTAACTTAAACTAATTAAACTAAAAATACTAAGTAAGGTAATATATAAGTATAAAAGCATATAAAACTATAAAGAATAAACTTATTTTCTAATTAATATTTAAAGTAAAAGGTAAACTAGGAAATAAATTAGAGTTTAAATTAGAAATTAAACTAAGAAATAAATAAGAAAAACCTAATTATCGAAATCTTCTTCTTCTTCTTCTTCCTCTCCTTTTTCAGCCTCTATTATTATTTCTTTTCCCTTTCCTTTTTCTTCTTCTTCACCTTTTTCCATAGCTTCTATATAAGCTTCTAACTCCTTAATAGTCTTTAATTTCCAGCTCTTTAATAATATTAGCTTTTTAACTA